>ARYC01002093.1:0-61316 GCA_000711775.1 Oxytricha trifallax
GGCTGCTAACTTGGCAAAGTATCAAAATACTTTGATTATTACATTTTTATTCCTCATTATCTCATTAATAACTCTTATTATCTTAAAGTTTATGATTCTCAAAGTTTTAGTTTTGATTTTAATTTTGTGATTTTCAATAATGATTATTAGGTTAAGTAAGCTTAAATAGTAAAAGCAGTAGTAGAACCTCTCATTGTTCTATAATTTTATTAAAATCTCTCTACTTTTAAGTTTTTAATTCTTACAGTTTAAGTTTGTAAAAGTTTATAGTGTCATGTGCAAGGCTAAAACCCAAAACCCTTTAGGAAAAATGATTAGCATGTTTTGGGGTTTTGAAATTAATTTGATTTGACTTACTTGAATTTCTAAGCCAAAAGTGAGTAGTAGTGTAGAAATCGCTGCCCAAGTTCTGTAATTCTGCTTTAACACCCACTCATCCTCAGCCCCTATGGCTGGCACTCTGTGCAAGTTAAGGAATGAAGCTTACCTACTTATCCTACTTCACGCTTCTTTGCCCCTCCCTCCACAAGAAACTCACCAGCTCAATAAGTGTTCAGCAGAGCTGCATAGTAAAGCTCGATCCTATACAGGATTTACTGGCATTGTAATGAGAAGCAAGTTGATATGCTTACCTTCTAAGCAGAGTACCCATCGAACACAGTAGCTTTAGCATGTAAAGCAAGTAGCTCACACCAGCTGCTCCAACTGCAACGTAGACCCAAGTCTTCTGTATATTGTTAATGATATAGGCAGATACTTACAGTTGTAGCTTGGTCAAGGCACAAATCGCGGAGTGCGATGACTCAAAATAGAGAGTTGTAGTAATCATAGCAATCTAACAGCACATATAGCATCGCACTCTCCATTTCCACGTTGCAGGCATGCTAAGAATCATCAGCACAGAGAATTCACCAGCAAACCAGCCTCAGCAGTGAGGCAGCCTCAGTTAAGCAGATCACGACGATTGAAGCAGTGAATTAAAGTTTTATATGCGTGTGAAATTAATATTCGATGGGTTACATCGAGAGTGAATTAGGTATTAAATAACGTAAATTAAATCAAAGACTCTATATCATCTGAAGGCTCTGCTCTCTAGTGCCCCTCCTCTCTCACAAGCATCAGCTGCAATGCTTCTTATAGATCAAGCACTGCTAGAAAGCATGTAGGACTCGCCATTAGCAGGAGTGATGAGCACTCTCACTGGGTCGTTGTTTGAGGAGGCCACTGGAAGTTTGAACTCGGCTCCAGCCTTTACACTGATGTTGAATTCCTCGCACTTGCAGAAGAGGTCGCCTTTATGGTTCTCCACCTCGAAAGCATCATCTTGCTGCAGATACTTGCGTTTCCTGTACACCTACACCTGGTAAGCATTGGGCGTGTTGTGCTGGTAGACGAATTGCAGCCTGAGCGGTTCGTTCTGCTTGTCTCTGTAGTTTAGCTGTTTCATGTGTGCGTCCTGGTTTTTAATTTACTAATAATTAATAAGTGGGGAATTAGAATATAAAGCACTGTTGTAGTGTGAAGGGAATTCAGGCATTATGCACTCTGCGAAGCAAAGCGGTTGATGGGCATGAGAAGTGAATTATAGAAAGTAATTAATGAATAGTAGACTTTAGATGAGAAAGATTTAGACATCCTAAATGTGTACAGTTGTTAAGTTTAAGTTTTATCAATATAAAATCTATGAAATAAATGCTTGAATATAACAAAATATAAGGAGTCTGTTGATCCAAGCTGCCCTTAGGTGAACATCATTTCAGGTTGACAGCTTCATCATAATCTCATTTATTCTACTCTTAAACATCTTCTTCTGCTTCTTGATTTCCAACGACTTGGTCAATGTGAGCTTAGTCTCTTGCAGCTTGATCTTTGGCAGCCTGGTCAGCCTTAGCTTGATCTCCAACGGCTTGGTCAATGTGAGCTTGCTCTCTTGAAGCATTTTCTACTTCACTCATCTGCTTCTACTGAGTTTCATCATGTGACTGTGATTGAGACGTCTATTTAGGTTTGGGTCTCATGATACTAGTTTGCTGCTTCTTGAGGTGAGGCTGTAGCGCAGAATCTGCTTAAAAGGTCAGATCTCTGAGGAGTAATACCCTTACTAGTCGTGCCATCACTGGTAGAAGTCTCATGATGGGAACTACCAGGTAACTGGTTCGAGTTTTACTGAGGTATAACTCCAAATTGATTCTGCCCACGATTGGTAGAAGTATTACCAAATAAAGAATTCCCAGCCTCAGATATCCCCATACTATTGAATACTTACTGTTATTGTTCCTTAGACGTCATCATCCCCTGATTAAGACCAGCGTTTTGTTGGCCGTAACCATGTTTTAATTTTACAATCCCGTATTTTCGTCTGAGATATCATCATAAAGACTTGGAATTGTTCCATCATGCTTCCTACACCACGTGTCATTGCAACCTTAAGAGTTAGTTTATGGAACATTTCCATCACCAAGGAGTTAACCTTAGTTGATAGAGTGTTATTAGTCTGGTTCAATCTGTTGAATTTAAGTACCGAGTCCCTTATCTAGTTAATTTTAATCATCCAAGAGTATGATCTAAGTTTTATCTTCATCAGTATCGAATTATTTAACACTGGATGGCCTCTACCTTGAATTGGAACCCGTTTGATTGCTATCCAGTCTTGAATTCGAAGCATTTGCGCTAGCTTACCCTCTGTTTAAGGATAGGACCTCTTTGCTTTGATTTTAAGAAGGAAAATCAAGTAGTTTTGGCAGTTTTCTATGTTGTAAGAGCTACCTTTACTTTTGTCTCTATTCCTATCTGCGGGTAACATCTTCAGCGTAATACTTGTACATGTCATTACCAATCGTTTCTCTGCTCTGAGTTTACTTGAAGCCTTCATCTTGCTGGTAATTTTTCTGACCCTAGAAATCATTCATGCCATAGTTTATGTTGCTTCTAAACATTTCCTTTCTGTTTAAGTTGTACCCTGAAGGAAGCTGCTGCTGCATCTGATTCATGTTAGTTGACAATCTAGACTACTATTAATCCCTTTGCTGGTGATAGTTTTACGAGTAGTTTTGGTCAACTCCTTCATAGAATTACTGTTGATTGGGGTAATTTGGAAATGTTCCGATAGGTGTAGTTCCATAAATTTCAGTAGGATTTCTCTGCTAGAATTAGTTCACTGATGAGAGAACTTGCTGGATTTGATCTTGTCCTGGTACTGTTATCTATGTTGCTCATGTACATTGTCAAATGCTTGCGACTATCTTATAGAATGGGACTGCTGATAAGGATTTGCTTGGCTTGGCTGTCCATAATTAGAAATCCTTGAGGGAGTTTGTGAAAGTCTTTAGCTCTGCATCAAGTCTTCGTCTTCCATTTCTACATCTTAGTCAGAATCACTAATCTATATCATTCTGTTGAGTGTAAGTCCTTCAAACATTACAGCGTTGTCATGATCATTTGAAAGCTAGTTAACTTTTCTGATGTAGAATGATGGGGGTTTAACAATCACTTTCCTATAAAGAAATGTTAGAATTTAAATCCACTTACTGAATAGTGTCATTCTTTTTGGAGCTGTAGTGCAAAAACCTGTTCTTGAAAGCTTCTAAGTGGAGAAGCCATGGCGAGTTCTCAAGCAGAGCTTATTCTCTGGCAGACAGTCCATCTAGATTTTTGATTGGAAGTCTCTTTACTTGGTCTTTTAGGGCAAGAAAAATTTCGTCACCATATCTCTGTTGTTTTGAAAGATAATTATCTGGCCAAGGAGGATTTCTCTATGCTTAATCAGCGAGGGCTTTGAATAAGACCCATTACAATCTTTAGATCATCAGGGATCGACCAGTTGAGTGTCATTACGAGAGGATGGAATTCATTCTCCTTCAGTTAGAGATAACTATAGAATTTTAATCTAAAATATGCTTACGTTGATTCATAAATCTTGAAATACTCTTGGTAAGATTTATTGATAAGTTCCATAAAAGTTTCATGAAGACTTTCGAGTACATCCTGTGCCAATAAAAGATCTTTCCTTGAGGTTGTGCGAAGCTCTGAATTTCTGGGAGGGTTTTTAACCAAGGTGACGAGTGTGTTAAACTGATAGATTGAGTTAATAATGCTTAGAGGCCTGTTAGGATATCCCTTCTAAGCTACAGACACACCATTATTTATTTAGCCTCCGAGCATTTACCCTAAAATATTTAGCTAGCATTAAATTCTTACTTAACATATCAGAGCGTTCTTAAATAGATTTATTAGCAAATCTATCAACAAATTCAATAATGTAGTCGAAATTCTTGTAGGTCGAAAGTGGGGTCTTGTAGTAAATGACTAAGTCATTCGGAACTTCCTTCCATGTCTCACATTTCGAGGCTTTTTCATAGGTGAGTCTTATCACTTGATTCTGAAGGTATCCAATTACTCTATGCAAATCAATGTACGCCTGATGAAGATTAGTTGATGAGTACCTATAAATTAAGTTAGACAAATGGAAATGTTACATAGAAAAGAAACGCACGAAAAATTAACGAGTCCTGTATTGGAAATCGTCGTATTAGTATAGAACAGTCTTCTCCATTTCACATCTTAGCGTGCACCCATAGAATCGCACTTCGAATACCTGCTTCATACCTGTAGAGAACGCGGGGTCTTCAGTAAAATCATGTATAAACACCTGGCAAGTCTTTCAATTCATTATTCTTCGAATCGATACTTTTGGGGATCAACACAGTCTTTTTACTGTACGAAGATTTGATCGTCAATGACTCATCAACATTCTTGCGGATGACCCCGAATATTGACTGAGGAATGTCTCGACCACGTTGATGAAAGATCAGCTCTACAATGATAGAGTTCCTGTCGTCTAAATAATCAGAGAAAAGCTTTTCGTTATCAGAAAACTATTAGCCGAAGCTGCCAAGCTCATAGAAACTTGCCTTCTTATAATCTATTGTACCGAGCCTTTTGAATACATATGTTCTAGAGAACTCATCGAAGACAAGCCAGTCGAGAGCATGCAAGAGAGGAAACTTCATGGGGTTCAAGAAGAGGGGGTTCACAATAGCCTAGGGGGCTGCTTTGAAGAGTGCACATAGAAGCATACAGAATGATCTCCTTTCAATATAAACCAGGCCATCGCTCAAGAGGTTCACAAGCTGCATAAGTTAGTCAAGGTAAGGAGTCGAGTGTTGGCAATTGAGCACTTTGCTGCAGAAGTTTACATTGGGATTGAATGCATGCTTGTCCCTTACTGGTAATCCTTGATTCTGTTTGGTTAATGGATGAATCGATGAGGAGTAAACATTAGTCTGTAAACAGAAGCGTTAAAGAAGGGAGAACCAGTGTAATTGTACCAAGAAGACTCGAAATTATCCTGTATGTACTCAAAGCATTCATTAGCTTTCTGAATCATGAATGGGTATTGGAAATATTCTGAGGGCAGTAACTCTTCAAATCTCTCCTTGACATACCAACAGCGAGTGAATAAGAAATGGCTGGGGATCATGTCAGCTTGTCCTTGACTTGGCTTTGAGATGCTTACTCAACATTTGAGCTTAGAGTCTTCTGGTGGTATTTCTTGCTAGAACTTAATGTGTATCTGTGTTGCTCAAGGCTGCCTTGATTGGCATCGACATTAAGCATTTACTGGTCTTCTTATCCGTCATCGGGATCACCACCACCAATATTATTTTAGTTGAGTGAATTGAGAGAGGTTTTCTGTCTCTTTAATCTCTGGTTTTCATTTTCTTTTATCACGTCTGAAAGGTCTACTTACTCAGCTCTCTTACCAAGCATTCTCTTGTATGTTGTTTGAGTAATTAGCTGAACCTCTCGTCTTTTTCAACGAAGCAAGATTTTCTTTTCATCTCAAGTTGATATTAGACCACTTTTTTGTTTGCAAAGAAGAAGTCAACAGCACAGGGTCCAGAGTTCATTTTTTGGAAATTCTAAAGCATTTCCAGAAGAGGGAACTCACCGAAGCAATCACTCTTCGCGTATTTCTTTTCGAACTGGGTGATAAGTTAAATCACATCTATAAAGTAGTGAGAGGTTTTCAGGTCTTCCGCGATGGTGTTCTTGAGAATAGTCTCATAGTCCTCTTTTAGCTTTGCCTCAATCAATTCCAAATTGAAATTATCATTAGGATTGGGGGAACGCTTTAGTCCATGTTCATCATGCTTTCAGTAACACCACATGCAGGTCGTTCGTAGTTAGAAACTCTCATAGCGCAGCTGAATTGGCTTCCATAAGCTGATTTCCTGGTCTGGCTTTGGCGATGTCTGTCATATCGAGTCTCCCTTTCCTCTGAATGGTCAGAGTTGTTCAAATTGCTGCTCTTTCTCACACTGTAGGGTTGCTTTTAGCTGGGCTCTCTCTGGCTTTGAAGTCTGCTTCTTGAGGGCTCTGGGGAATAGCAGTCTCTTTATTTGGCAAACTTGCTCTTGGAATCGCTTTCGAAGGTGGTCTTCTTCACTGAGGGGATGTTTCTCAGGTTATAAGGAGTGGTCACGCGTTACTTCATCTGTCTGGGGGATTGTTGATCATCATCATCCTCATCATCATCATCTTCAACAAAATGATTGACTTGGGTGCGACTTTTCGAAGAGTTTAGGCTGCTTGCTGCTGGTTTAGGTAGAGGGTTGGTAGGTGATGGGTTTGAACTTTGTCCCCTTGAGGTCTTCTTCAGTCTCTCAGCTTCTTATACCACAGCTTCATCTGCCAAAGCCTCGATTTCCTTGACAAAATCTTGTTCTGCGGGATCGTTGTACTTGGCTTTGAAAGCATTCAGAAGATCAACATCATCTTTGATCTCGAGTCCTGAAATCTTGAGGACTCTCTTGAAATTTTAGTTGGTCGTAGGCTTGGTGAACTTCTTCTCTTGGTAGTCTGCGGGCATAGGGTAATCAACTTAAAATGAACTACCACTGATGGTATAGTTGGTCTGGCTTTGAATTGAACCTTTCTGGATCTGAATGTTGATGTTTTGAGATTAAATCAAATCATCCATGTCCTTGCGGAATTATTCTGCCTCGGCGAGAGTGAACGTAGACTGAGTGGCAGTGTTAATGCTAACCTGACTCATGATCTATGAGACAAAGTTACTGGCTGGCTTGCAAACGTACTCGGTCAGGATAGGGTTCATTCCTTTGCACTGGATCAGCTTCTTCATGAGCAAGGCGATGTTGAATGGATTTCCTGATGAGAGGAATTCGAGCAAGGAACAGTTGAAGACCAGGTTTTGCTTGGAGTTCTTGCACTCCACAGTCACTTTGGCATGTTGCAGCATCAATCTGATGGCACGATCCCCTTACATAGTGAAGAGATGTGCCTGAGTTTATCGAAATCGGTGTTGGAGAAGTTAAAAGTTCCTGTGGGAAGCAGGAAATCTTCGAAAATCATTAAATTAATTATAAAATTCTGAAAGATCGGACTTAAATCATAGTTCAAAATCTCAGAATGATTTTCATTGGTTTGAGTTTTTAGTGTGATTTGAGTTATTAGTATTAACTATTAAACTTTAAAAGACTGTAATATATATAAACCCTCACAAGGAACAGCACTTAGTTATTGGAAATGTTACATTCATTCAATACATCATCGATTGGTAGCGAACATTAATACAATTCCTTTTCATCGCAGTCGATTCTGAACTTTGGGTTTCTCTGCAATCAAGAGTTAGAGGAAATCAAGCAGAGCGCGCTGAAGCCATAGTAGAAGACTATACTCAAGTGGACATCGGTCGTGCTGGGCACCAACTTCCCCTCAATTCCTAAACCAGTGAAGCTCACTTACACCTCAGGTACTCTCCTTAACAATGGGTAGGTGCCGCAATCAACGATGGGAATTCTGGGTGGACAAATCATACGACTACCATTGGAGAATGTTGAGTGAGCAGTATCATAGTTAGTCGATATTTCAAGTTTGGCAACTGATGACTAGCTTTGTTATGGCCTTGAGCAGTACCTTCGTATGATAGAAAGCCATAAAAGTATACAGGGTAGAGAAACTCTAATGTAATGCATAAGAACCTGCAGATAAAGTAGAACGATGAGCTGTGGTAAGGCCTGCAAGACTTCATGAAAGAGCAGGGTGGGGTTTTCGATTTATCAAATCGTGAGTACTCAAACCATTACCAATGAATGGATCCTCCAAGAATCCTTACCTGAAACGCCGAGATGCGAAGCTGGCGCTAAAGAAAATCTAAGTGGTTTAACAATACAAGGTGGAGGGCATGAAACCCAAGGATATAGCACTTGAGATGGGTGTGGATCGACGATTTGTATACAAAGCAATCGAGAAGTTCAAGTATGAGGTGAAGCACAGAGTGCTGAATCCAAAACAAAAGCTCAAGAATGGGAGGAAGAATACGCGGAGCAACCCGCTGTTGCTGAAGGCGATTGCTACTATACTTGAACAGCAAGGCATCTACAAGATCACTGGCTGGCGCCTGCATCATAACTTGCTTGAATTGCAGAGTAAGGACTAAGAATATAAGAACCTAACAGTACCCAGCGTTGCTAAGCTATTAAAGGTACTCAAGGAAAGTTTCCATTTACGATTTGGCAAAGCCCAGAACGCCAATGCGAAGTATAGAGACCCATCCTTCAACGAGAAGAGGCTTTGGGTATCAAGACTGCTCGCGCAGCTATTCTTGGAAGATCAGTGATCATATCAGTAGATGAATCCAACTTCAGGAGCGATTACATGCCTACAAAGCAATGGAGTTTCAATTCAGCCGCCCTTCACAAGGAAAACCAATAATTTGACTCCTCTCTGGCCCCTGCTGTTAGTAAGACTGAGGTTCTCGTCACCGACGATGTCATCCAGTATGGCGAGATGCTGGTTGGCTACTCTAACATCGAATCGAACACATCTATAATCAATGGGGCCAGAAAGTATGATAAAATGAAGACCCCGAACACCCCATTTTGAAAGACCAAGTTTCAATTCAAGATGAAAGTGACCTGAAAGCTGAAATTCTGAGACCCCAAGCAATTCTGGGAACCCCTAGGTAAGTATTGCTGCTATTGCTTAACTATTTGAAAACAGCGTCATCAGCAGCTCGAGAGATGTCAAATCTGATGGTAAGGGTTCTATAGTAGCTTAAGAAGACTAATTGGCAATACTGCACGAATAGTGGCTGGATCTGGAATTGTTCCATAAAAAATTTCAAGCCAAACTCGAAATCGATCTTTACAAAGTTACGGAGGAAATCTTCCGCCTAGAGACAGCATATCTTTGAGGTTAAGGAGTAAAGCATCGCTGCCACCCCTGTCAAATGCAGCGACAAATACAAGTATACTCAGCTGTCACCTATCCTAGAAGCCCCAGAGGGCAGTGCTCAATAGACATCCCTGCAGAAGCGCTTCAGCGAGATCAGAATATAGAGCTCCTCCAAGAAATCAAGCAGCTAACCATAAACCCCTCTCAAATCTGCTTCTGTTCTCACTCCATTGGTCCAGAACCTGGCCAGTCTCAGACTATAATCAACTCAACGCAAGGCAGCGAGGTATTGAGCGCGAATGGCAATGAAAATATGACATGCATCACTCCCCGACGCTTGCAGCTGTCAAGCAGGCCTCAAAGCAGCAGCGAAAT
The DNA here is from genome assembly GCA_000711775.1 of Oxytricha trifallax. Lineage (NCBI taxonomy): Eukaryota > Ciliophora > Spirotrichea > Sporadotrichida > Oxytrichidae > Oxytricha > Oxytricha trifallax. The sequence goes on from ARYC01002093.1 coordinate 9,574, forward strand.
CACAGAGAATCGACAGGAAGGTAAGCAAATTCTATGGATTATGACACTTCTATAGATGATTCTAAGTTCCCTAAGTCATTAAGGGGAGTAATCAAGCAACCCAAGCTGCAGTCGATGCAATTGAGGCCTTACCATCATTCACTTATACTCCCATCGCAGTCGCGAAGCAGCAAGTCAACCAGCGGTTGGGGTCTTACGGGGTCTTGGCTCGAAATTTCTCAATTACCAAGGAATCCACTAAGAGATAGCAATTTTCGATGAGCTTTGTGGCAGCCATCACCAAGGACCAGCTGATCTCTAGCCAAATAATTGAGGGAGCCTTCGATGCGGTGCTGTTTGAGAACTTCCTCTATCACACCCTGCGCCAGCTGCGCACAGACAAGGATCTCGCCCAGAAGATGATAGTGCTGCTCATGGACAACGCAGTCATTCACAAATATTCAGAGGTGCTGGAGACTGCTAGGAAGTTCAAGGTGACTGTCCTCTTCAATGCAGAGTACTCACCCTGGCTTAATCCCATCGAGCAGTTGTTCTCCTACATCAAGAGGCACCTCCGATAAGAGCAAGCAGACAGCAAGTAAGCATACTATACCTAACTTTTCAAAGGATCCACCTGGTGAAGCGGCTCTCGTAGATTCTGAAGGCCATGACCAAAACAGACGTCAACAAGCTCTGGGCTTTCAGCGTGAAGCAGTGGTGCAGCACCATCAAGCATGGATTTGTGTGAGATTGATATGAAAGACGATGAGTTGGAGTGCAGGGACTATAGAAGCAACCAATATAACCATAAACTGCACTTGAATCGTCAAATTTATTGATTAAAAGCCCCTTATTACATATCACACTTTTAAGTTTTAATTTTAACTAATCAAACCAAAAATCCAAAAACCTCTCTCATTTTCGCTCATTCAAATCGTCATTTTGGCTCCTCCTCCAATAAAACTGCCGAATTTGGTGCTCAAACAGTCGAGCAGGACTTGAAAGTTGCTGAGCTGGGGGTTTTAAAACATGGAGAATACGATAGGGTCCTAAATTTCACCTAACACTCATCAAGCAACGAGATATTGACCATTTATGATGATTCCACTCTAAATCATGAGAATTTGGTCATAGATTTCAATGATTGGCAATCATTTTAAAAGTTGGACAGTAAAAATGACTGTTGAGAACTAAATTTGTGAATCAGCTAAGAAATTTGAAGTTGCTGCTTTAAAATGAGCCTTATATGGATAAAATTTGATTAAATCAACAAACCATTGTTATAAGTGTTCAAATAGAATCTAAATGTAAAGTTGGTTAAAATTAATTAATTATAAGATAATTTTGATTAATTTCTCATATTTCCTATTTTTATCTATTTTAGCAATAATAGTAATAATAATATTTTAATAAATCAAATAGATTAACTGCTTGACCCAAATCTCTTTCTTAAATTGTTACAGAACTATTTTCCATCAAGAATTTAAGTTTTACAGGGTCTTAGAATTATTCAACTTCGAAGTCATATTACTGCATAAAATTTAGTAAATTATAATACATATTATAAATTAGACTATGTTATATTTCCCTTCCCACTCATTTTTGAATAAATATTTTTATGATTTAAATATTTGACTTTTTGTTTTATTTAAAAGAGATTAGATTATTCAAGCATAAAAATATTTAGAATTATCTAATTTTAAAAAAGGCAATATAAAAAATATTATTCTTAACTATATTAATATTTGGAAAGGTATAGACGAATTACAAAGCTTACCTCAAATAATTTCATTAAATTTTTATTTTAATTATAAAAAATTTATTGTTTAATTACAGAGAAAATATCTAAGTCTAAACAAATTTTTAATCTATTTATGTTTTTTTTATAAAAAAATTGATTAAAATAATTTAATTCTTTTAAAAAATAAAAGATGTTTGAACAATCTTAATTTAATAAATTAGTTAATTTCTATGAATTCTTATTTGTCTTGATTTTTATTTATAACTAATTTAAATTTTGATAGTCTATGGATATTTTATTAAATTATTTATACTTTGAGTAGCCTATTATACTTTTATAATTAAATTAGAATTTTCACAACTTTTATTTTAAAAAATTTATAACATTATAAACTTAGGTATTAAGTAATATTTAAATTAGAAATATTAGTTTCATAGACATCTTTTTAAAAAAACATAATCAGTAAAGCAAGGGGAGGCTTTCCATACCTATAATTATAAAATTATTAATTGCAATTCAACCTGTGTTTGTCTTAGCTCTTCCGAGAGCTGTATTACGAACTTGGAATAGAAGTCAAAATAAAAGAATTTAAAATACTTAAAATAATAAATAAATTTATAAGAAGTCAAACCTATCAGGAGCTATTTCAGATGTAGAGGGTACATAATTTTAAGCCATACTAAAAATTTGTCTATAAATCACTCTGATTTAAGAAATTCTATTTAATCTTCTAAGTGCAAGCCTGCAGATTTTAATGCCTTCTCTTGCTTCATTTGAGTTGCAAAATATATAAAACAAATTTTAAATTAAATTTATTAATGCTCAAAGTCAATGTTAGCGATATTATTAATAAATTCAATAATATACGCTACTAATTTATCATGTGTATTTATTATACGCTACTTGTAACAATTATGATTATGAAGACTACCAACATGATTTGCAAAATAAATTTCAAGGTAAGCGGTAGTTTTTAAGACTTTACAGAGGAGCTGTATTAATTGAATTTTTGCATGATTGTCGTTGAAGACGATGTAGTTGAAGTCTAACTGCTTAAATCATATTATTCCATATCTTCTTCCAGTAAGTCCTCTGATTTATTCTAAGAATCAACAAATTAAATCTGGCTATATTTATTTGTCACTTTATCTATATTAACTATATAGTAAAATATATAATCAATTTACCTATCACCCACTTAAATTGGATTAGATTAGGCAAAAGTAATTCTATTTAACTGATTGATGTTATACATTTATTATGGAAGCATGTTATGAGCCAAAGAATAAAAATAATAAGAAATTTTTTAATAATAAATAAATGAGCTTTTTCAGTCGAAGAGCTTAGGTTATCCAACAATTTTAATGCAATAATATTTATCACTAGGCCACCATTCATATAGGATTCTGAAACTATTCTCATGATGTAGGAATACTCTTTGTCTAGTAAGTTTAATCTCTGTAAGTTAAGAGTATTGACGAAAAGTAATTATTAAAATAGGAAATATAAAAATAATTTATGTTCATTAATAAATTAAAAGCAAATTCAAAAACCTATTTAACATTACGATTCCTAATTATTTTAAGGCAGAGAATAAACATTGAAATCTTAATAAATTTAAGATCATTAATTTTTTATTTCTTAATTATTTAAGGAATATTATTTTTTAATTTCTAGATTTCTGAACTTTAAATATTGCTATTAGCAATTTAATCCTCTTAGTTTATTATGCATTCATGAATGTATTAATAAAGTTCATAATATGAAAAGAACAATAGTTTTTTTTATTTATTAATAACTAAAAATAATTTTATATTATGAATGAGTAGGTCAACTTCTGATTTTAGTCTAACTTCAAACTCCCTAACTCCCTCATTAATCAATGAAAATTAATAAATAATGAAACTATGTCTCCGTTTTAATTTGTCATGTAAAACAAATCGTCCACTTATGGCTAAATTCCTGAATTTTACTTCATTGAACTTAAAATGACATTCGACAGTTTACTCATCAATCAAACTATTAAAATTATTGTAAAAAATGTTGTAGTTATTAAATTAACTATTAAGTTATTAATAATAATTAACTGCTATATCAATTTAAATAAATATTAAAAACTCCTTATTTCATTATATTATACAGCTTTATTTTTAATTTTTTAGTTTTAAAAGTTAAATCTTCAGTCATCTCATATATTCTTAGTGTATTATCAGCAATCATGAAAGCTTGCTTATTATTTTTCATCATCATGGTATTCGTATTATCATGTTCATTATCTTCATAAAAAAAGTTAAGATTCATATCTGGTTCAATAATGAGTATCAAGTTTGATAAATTGTGAGTGTTTATGCAAAGGTAAGATATAATTGGGGTAAGATAACCATTCTTTTTCTTAATAAATAATTCTCTTCGTTAGTTTAGCATACCACACTTTCCAGTGCTCATAAACCTTTCTAAGAATTTATGATGATTCTCTCCTATGATTTAAGGCATTAATTGATTTATTCTCATGCCTTGAATTTCATTCAGCCTATACTGTATGAGCTTAGAACAAGACTTATTTATGAAATCAATTTGCATAGGTTTTCTCAAATTTATATTAGCAATTATTAAGCCTTTGTCGCTTGTTATATCAGTGTCATTTGTTAAACTACGAATTTTCTTAGTTTAGTAGACTTATCTTGATTTTTGAATCTCTTACATGCATTCTGAAGGCTTAAAGACTACATATTTGTAGAAACCTGACATTAGAATATACACTTTTATTTCTCTATTTTCGCCTTATTTTTCTTAAATTATATCATAGAGGTCACTCAATGAATTTAAACTTTGAGATATTTTCAAACCTTTCTGGAAGATCTCAAAAGACTGCTTTTCTTTTTATAAGAGTATAAAAAATTATATAAATTAAAAAGAAATATTGAATATAATTTTTTATATTAATTACTGGCTTAAAAATGAAATAAATCAAAAATTAATATGACATTTTAAGGTTTTAATATCATATTTTTTAATTTTTTACATATAATTTTTTTCGTAATAAATGATATAATAAAAAGTTATTCAGATTTATTTGTTGTTTATTAATTTGATTTTGAAAGAGAAAGTCTAATTATTCAAAGGCGTTTAGGAAATTTATACCGGTACTTAAGCCAACCAGATAGTTTAATTAGATTTACTTCCTCCTTTATACTTTCGACTCCATCAGTCAACCCTGGGTGAAGAAGTCTAATTTAGCTAATAAATATCACGCTTAATGAAGGAATCAGAGTTACTATATTCTCAATAAAGGTGGAGTAAGTATAAATAAAAATTCATTCAATGTTTATAGAATTTTAAAGTTCACATTAAAATATATCTGCGTCGATATTTGTTTATTTGTGAAAATCTCGATATTTTAGGAATTGTCCAAGACAAGTTCATTCCAAAATAATTAAGATAAATGCATGTGTTTTAAAAGTACCTAATTGCGAATATTAAAACTAATTTGATATTATTCCTTAATTAAAAAGTAATGAATATCCCTGAAATTTATTGATTCAATTTTTAAATCATAAAAACTTGGGATATAATATATATTAAAATCGTTATTTCCCGATTTATCTTTGTAGATAATAATTCCCAAAAATTTAAATGTGACTTCCAAAATTTAAATTCAAGTCTATTTGATATATAAATACGTATCAAAAATGAATTTAACCCTAATTTCTTGAATTAATGTTTTCCAGAATTTTTGAATACCTAATGATAAAACTTCTAACTTCCTTTCAAATTTAGACACTAATTAATTTAGTTCCAACATATTTTGGAGATTTATTTAGTTTAAAACCTAGTTTTTCTAGTTATGTTCGTTTAACTTGTTCTCGAAAAATTTTTAATGGATTAGTATTTGGTTTACCTATTAAAATATATAACGCTTTTTTAATCATTAATTTTAATAAATTTGGTTTCTCTTAATAATAGACATATTTCTTGTAGATTACACAAAATTAAAGAGTAAGAAATGAGCTAACATGTTATTTTTGAGGATTTTTAAAGTGAAGTAAATCCTTAATATATGTATCTTATAATCTTTGACCGTATCTTATATAAGGTGATGCTTGAAAAAATGCTTTATCATACTCTTTGTTGATTTTTATTTTTTCAAAGAAATTTCACTTATTTCCTATTGAATAATTGCATGATTCCCTGTAATTATTGATTTATCTCGTTTAGCATTCATAATATCTCTCATAGTTTTATATTCCCCCTGTGCTCGTTTACCATTCAAAACCCGATTTTAAAAATAAATCAACTTAAATATAGCATTAAATATTAAACTTATATTCTTCCCTTTTTTGTGTAAGTGAGGGGATTTGTCCGAGTTAAAATCATTCACAACTTTCGAAGAAAATTATGAAGTATAATCCGCTACAGACACATCATAAAACGATTGAAAATCTAGAATATTATTATCTGATAGTTTTGTTCTATATTTTGAATTATTTTAATCATCCGAATCTCCCAATTTGAATTCCTCTATTTTTCCTGGCATCAAACTATTTTCATCAATCAGAGAACCATTAATCTGCTAACTTATAGAGATTTTTAAATTATGATAAAAATTAATGAATATGAGACTTAATAAAATCTAACTTATCGGAAAGGATTATAGTCTACCACCATCATAAAGCCTTGAGAGGTTTTTTTGTTTGTCGATTGGAACATAAGAAGCTAATTTTTGATCATTCGCTTCGCATCGCTTAAATATTAAAATAAATTAGCTTGAATGAGATTCCTCTAGGTCTTAATCCATTTAATAATTAAATAAAATTAAAATTAAACATTTTTATCATTAAGAAACTTGCTATTCTATATTTCTTTTTAATGCTCTTCAGAGTGTGATTCTTCATTTGCTAAACTCAATTTTTAATATTTTCTATTCATCTTTTTATCTAATCTGTGGTAGTAACTTGAGCATTTAATGTAATGATTATATTGAAGTTGAGATAAAAATGTGCGATCGTAAAACCAAAAAATAATCTTAGAAAATTTCAAATTAATTGAAAGCATTTGAAGATTGAATAATTATTATTAATTTGTTTACCTATCATCTCTTAGAAATAACATTAAAACAAGCAAGTAACTATTGAATTTAACTCCTTCCTCTTTCATAGATTCTAAATTATTTATCACCCATTTAGTTTAGTACTGTTTTGTCAAGTATTATTCATTAAATTACTAAGTATTTAATAGTTTTATTAAACTTTATAAGCATGAATATATTTATACCAGACAAACAAAATCCAAATTGGCAAGGTAATCAATACATATAGGTAATATTCCCCATCTTTACTTTATTTAATATGCATTCAATATAATTTAACGTTTTGATTTATATTACTTATAAAATCTTTGAATATTTCAGATGGCAATACCATTACTATCAAATGAAATAAAATGGCATCTAAAAGGAGTGAAGTATTTTGCACTACTTTATTAAACATAAATGAACTTTTTATTCTGTATATTGTCTTGTAGCCTATTACTATGCCAGATAAGCACACAAATAAAATATTATTATTCTTAAGTATAAGTTTTAAATGTGTACCTTAATGAAGTGGTGTGTCTGAAACTAAATGCTAGTGCAATTGATGCTTTGAAAATGCTTTGGAGTATAAAAGGCTGATTAGATGTCTCGGACCATGGCAAAATGCGATTTGGTACATTAAATATCAAATTTAGTGTAAAAAGGTTGATTTTAAATAATTTCTTTATTTTTCATTAAGAATGAAGAGCTGAGATGACAAGTAAACAATAGTCGCTAGTAGAATTGTTGTTGAGCAAATAAGAAATACTTATATAAATCTGATAGCAGCCGATTCTTATGAATAATTTATCAAATTGCATGCGATTATCAAAATAATCAAGAAACATAAATAGAAAAATGAAATATCATAAATGATTCATACGGATTAAGAATAAATTTATAAATTAATAGATGAGGCTAATTAAATCAAGCAGCTATTTAGATAAAATTTAAAATAAATTAATCTTACATTTTGGCATCAATTTATTAAATAAAAAAAATTTGACCATTTATTAATTATGTTTTATAACTAAATCTAAATCATTTTATCTTAAAACCTTGATAACTTATTTACAAATCAATTATAATTAATGCTTGAATAAAATTAATTGTTAATACATTTTTAAACTTAAATGATTTTGCTTAAATTAAAATTTGTTTTGTTATTAAAATATGTTAATTAATAACTCAGAGATACATTAATTTTCAATTATTAAAATAATAGAATAATATTGTTTATTTATAGTAAAAAATAAAAATCTAAATTTGTTTTATATTTATAAGCATTTTTGATGTTTTGCATTATTGAAAATTGGATATTAAATTAAATTAATTTATTGTGAATATAGGTAAGCAGTACAGATCTTAACAATGTCATTAAAAATGAAATTATCTTAAAAAACAGGGATTGATCTTGTAATATTTATATCTATTAGTATTGGTTAATTTCTTCAAATAATAAATGAAAGAAATATTCTTCCAAAAAATTAATTTATTTTTGTTTATCTTGAAACATTTGTGGTTTTGACTGCTTAAAGATTAGTATAATAAAAGTTGCAATAATTAGCAAACATATTGAAAATGCAATTATTTCCTAAACAAAATTTGCTTATCCATAATCATGCAGCTCTAGTATACTCTCCAACCCACTCATGTCAAAATTTATTGCTTAAATATATTCGTTGACTATGTAAATGAATATAAAGCCAGTTTATTGATAAATAAGAAACGCTATAGTCATTAGAATTTAAAAATATTTCTTTAACTTAATATAATAATTTGAAGTAATAAAACAGACACAAATTGATATAGTATTCAAAACTTAATTTAAATTTAAAAACATATCTAATTTATTAGAAAGTTTCATTCAGTAAAGCACAAACAAACTCAACTATACATTTGATAGCCTATCTTAATGATAATGATAACTAGACACATGTATATAAATGAAGATATGTGAATAATATTTTTCCAGTTAATTTAATCTATTATAGTTATTATTGATAAATTTTATATTTTTAAATACAGTCTGAATATAGAAGTATATATAAATAATTTTAAATTATAATTATTGCTTGGAATTCAGCATAAATGCATAAGATAAGTAGGACTTATAGTGTAAAATCTGAAATCATTAATATCAAATAGAGAAATGGAGTAATTAAAGTATTATTTATCAGAGCCCATGCAATTAGCGAAATTTTATTTGAACGCGACGATCTTAAAATGGAAGAGGCCCCTTCTTTATCTTTTAGCGGTCGTTTTTAATGTCTCTTCATAATATAATTTGTATTATTTAAATTTATGAAGCTTATTAAATCACTTGAATTTAAATAGGAGCCTTTTACATCATAAACAATAATTTTTACTTTATGATAATCCCAAATAATAAATAGTTTCAAAATGCTAAAAAGGACATGGGTAATTTAATGAAAATTTATTTCTTTAGTTAATTTTACTGATTTACACAGGTTGTTATAGAATGATGTTTATTTTAGACAATTACTTTTAAATAATTAATAAACTAATTTATTTCACTCTATATTTTAAACATAATTATCTATGCTTATCTTACTCTTCCCTCTGCTATTATTACTACTTGATACTTATCTTTAAGTCGCTAAGTTTTTTACAGAATTCCTTCCAGTTTATTTTTGTAGAATCTTTCCAATTTGATTTAAGTCTTTTTATGAATTATTTCGTCCAATGATTTCAAGTTATTCTTTATTGGGAATATTTAGCCTGCTTGTATTAAATCCAGATACATAATTATTTGCTTGCATATATTGTTGACTTTGTTTTAGTAATTTCTTATCAAATGTTTGTTACAAAGGAAGTTACTATATAACGGGAGAGGGCCTTTGCTTAATTTAAGTTTAAGGTCTTGAATTTTAGTTTATCGTAGCTATAGATTAAGTTGATTAACTATGAGGTAAATTTTTATTCAATTTGTTTCTACTTGAGGCTTTTTGTAGTTGTTAAGTTACATTATTCAACGAATTTGCTGTTTACAAAATAGCAGGTTAATTAACAGAATAGTTATTTCCAATATTGTTAGAGCTTTATCCAAGATTTGATTTAGATTAAGATTTGATAAGAGATGCTTATTGCATTTAATTTTCTGGTTTATTCTACTTGCTTTATATAAGTTATTTTATGCTGGATTTATACTCTGAACTTATATTTTGCTATGTCCTTGAACTTAATGCTACACTATTCAAGAAAGTATTTTAGAAATTTGATGTATTATCTGAGGAGAAATTCTTTTCGTTATTCAAGTATAAATTCCTTGTTAAACCTTATGACGAACCTTAACTTTATCGCTCATTTGTAGCTTTTGATTAAGTGATTTTTCTCTATATGTTTTCTACTTTTTTCATCATTATACTCTGTGACTTTCCAATATTTTTCAATGCTAATTCTTATAGTTTCTAATTAAGAGATTCAGGGATCATAGTATTTGGTATTCTCTGCTGAATTATTCTTGCAGACTGAGGTATTTAATTATCAAATTGACTCTGAAAGTTGTTTGGATCTTTATAAAAAACATAAATAAATTAGTCTATTTAAACACTGGTATAATTTCCAATGTATATATTTACATTCGGTGTTAGACTTTGCTGTGAATTACTCTATAGAAGCATTTAAGTTTTAATATCTGACATATTGCTTTTCTAGCTTTATTAATTTAATAAGCGATTGAGTATTATTTTCTTTTTCAAATTTATTGACTTCACTTTTTCAGATTATAGTTATTATTGTGAACCTATTTATGGCTTTGAGTAATAAATATTTTACTCTTCTTTCTAAGCATTCACAGCAAGTTTTTAGGATCCCATTGAACTGCGTTACAAACTTTTAGTTTCATTTTAAAATTTAAGATATGAAAGAGAATTCGCTTAAGTTTTAATGAATTTTAATTAATGATTTATGTTCTAAACTTTAGTGCTCTATGAAAGATGGAGTTTATGTGTTTCTAACCAAACTTTATCTATTTGATAATTCCTTTGAACTTTTCTCTTCCTTCTACTCCCCACTTAGATTTATACTTTACGAGCTTTCATCCTCTTCCATCATTTCATCTATTGGGGTATGCATCTTCTTTCTTTACAGTACACTCTTTTTCTTAACTTAAACAATTAACTTATCCTTTCTTTGTTATTAAGCTTAATCACTTGATCTCTATCTGCCATTCTGATTTTCTTGATAGCTTTGAACCTAAGGATTTGGATCCAACAAGCTCCCTCGATAACTTAAAGTGTTCGTAGTTTAATGATAACCTCCAAAACTAAACTCGTCTTTATCTTCTTTATTGATAAATTCTGGTAATTATGGATCATTTTAAGAATTCTAATGCTAAATTTAGTAAGCTTACATAAACTAACTTTAAATTTGCTTTACTCTTCTGTAAGCAATTACTTTCTTTGCATATGAATTTTATGAAATAGCACTGTTTCTACTGCCGTCTGTACGATTACTTCTGCTAGATTAATTTGATCTTTAGCTAAGAGGAGGTTTCATTATTTTTGAAAAGTTATTCATGTTTTCATTAGAATTCGATTTAATTAAAGCTCTTTCGACTGTCTAGAGTGTTGTAGGGATTATTACTCTTGGTGTACTTTGAAAACTTGCTTATTAATCCTTTATATTTTATGATTATCTGCTTTTTTAATTTTCAGCAGGATTTTAAGAAAATTCTGAAAGCTTCCCTTTTATATGCTATCTTAATGAATGAGTATTATGCTTTATTTAACCTGTATTTCTATCTAAAATATGTAATTTTTCGTTCATAGGTAGATACTCATCCTCTTCGTCAGCTCGAAAAGCTAAATATATATTAGATTAAATATAATAAATTCTAAATCATTATCCAAATAATTCATAAATTCATTCTGTTCTTCATCTTTAATTGTCCTAGCTGAAAACTATAAATCGTGACTATTAGCACCAATTTGATCAGGTGATTAGTATCGCTTAAAGTTTTTGGGGAATATCTTTGTTACTTTTTAATTTTGAAAGTTATTAAGATTTCATTGCATTTCTGGTTTCAAGATTACAGTTTTGGTGTTTTAATTTTTAGATAAATGGATGATTTAAGGGGAGTCTAAGTTTATTGCCTACTTATTCACTACAAAATTTATATAAAAATTAAATAAAATGTATTAAAATTCATTTGCTCCATTGAATATTATTAATTATATTGGGACATTGATTTTTAATTATTTTATAAATATTTATAATTTTGTTTATTTTTAATAATTAAAAATAGTATCTAAGTAGTCTATGATCTAGAATTATAATTTAAAAATAATATATAAAGTACTATTTATCTCAATAAAAATAAATTATTCATATAAAATTAAGTTTATTAAAATACACTTTATCCATTGTTTTATATATAATTTTAACACTGAAAGATTTTCTCTGATTTATGTGTAATTTTCATTTTTCTTTATAAAATTAATTGTTTACAACTCTTATTGATATTAGTTTATAAAAAATGAGTCATTATAAATTGAAAAATTCTTAAGCGAAATTATAATATTTAAAAATATTTTTTTATAAATTAAAATGGGGGGGGTCTACATCGTTGCAAAAAAATTTTCAAAATCCTAAGTCGGTGCAAAATTTTTTTTCGCAAAAACATCAAAATCCCTAAGTCGGTGCATGATCAATTTTTGACTTTATTGATATATTTTATTATCCTACCCCACATAAAAAGTATCATTATTAACTAAAATTTATGTCTCAGCTTCTGAAACGAACTCCTTCATTAAATTTCGATCATAGGACACTTATAATATTATTACAAAAATATTTTTTCTCTGTGACAGATATTTGTTTAAGTAAAATAAAAAAATATTAATTCATATTTTAATATCTAATTGGTCTGTAAGAAACAAAATTGGGCATTAAAAACATCATAATTATTCGCTAAATTAAATTAATTGTCTGAAATTATAAAAATCGTGCATATTGATTAGAGTATTTAAAAAAAGACAATTAATTTAATTTAGCGAATAATTATGATGTTTTTAATGCCCAATTTTGTTACTTACAGACCAATTAGATATTAAAATATGAAATAATATTTTTTTATTTTACTTAAACAAATATCTGTCACAGAGAAAAAATATTTTTGTAATAATATTATAAGTGTCCTATGATCGAAATTTAATGAAGGAGTTCGATTCAGAAGCTGAGACATAAATTTTAGTTAATAATGATACTTTTTATGTGGGGTAGGATAATAAAATATATCAATAATGTCAAAAATTGATCATGCACCGACTTAGGGATTTTGATGTTTTTGCGAAAAAAATTTTTGCACCGACTTAGACCCCCCCATTAAAATTACTTAAAGTTTATTCTAATATACATTTTATTAATTAATTCCATTATAGAATTATAAAATCTACCATAACTTGGAGATATCTCATTTTATATTAAAATACCTTTAATTTACTAAAATATTAGCAAAGTTCAAATTTACCAAATTTTAGTTGCAAATTAAATAAATATCTTATAGTTTAAAATTAAAATAAATATTAATATTGAATCTTTAAAAATAAATTCAATAAATGAAGTTTTCTTATGCTTGTGCTGAAGTTAAATTTTATAAATATTTTTAAATGTATTATAAAAATGCTTAAGTAATTTTACAAGCAATTATTTCAATGTTTAACTTTAGCAGGAGTTAGGACGCATTGATAAAAAATTAACAATACAATTTTAGTTTTATTATTTATTTAAGTTTTGGATTAATATTTCTAATTTGAGAAATTAATCAACTTAGAACTTTAAAATTTATAATTATAAATTACATTAATTTTATCAATATGTTAATATTTTCTAATTTTAAAAAGCAATCCAAGGGGAAAAATCATAAAACAATGAAATATGATAAACTAGTCTGTACAGTCTTGCTTTTATTAACAATAAATTGAGAAATTAATGCATAAAATTGTAAGAATAATATAATTTGTAAAATTATGTTATTAATACTTGGATTTAGGTGAACTTGATGAATACTATGATTCAGGATAATCTTAATGCAAAAGTAATATAATTTGTGATTGCTAATTTCAAATACTAATAAAGTATATTCAAAATTGGGAAATTGTAAAAATTAAAATAAAATTAAAATTCAATCATTACTAATTTAAACTGCCTCTAATTTGCATGAGGTTTAAATAAAATATGATATTGTAAGAATCCAAAAATGTCTGTGTAAAATGGCTGTTACTAATGCACCAACTTCAATAAAAAGTTAGAAAGTTCAAATCCTGCTTAGGAAATTCTATTATATTTGTTTGAGATTTATTTTGGATAATTATTAAAACAAAAATAATAGAATTTCCAAAGTGAAATTTCTAACTTTTTATTGAAGGTGGTGCATAGTAACAGCCATTTTATACAGACACTTTTGGATTCTTAAAATATCATATTGTATTTAAACCTCATGCAAATTAGAGGCAGTTTAAATTAGTTATAATTGAATTTTAATTTTATTTTTATTTTTACAATTTCCCAATTCTGAATATACTTTATTAATATAGAATAACTGACATTAAATCTTAATTAAGAGTTTTTTTAGATTAATTAATAAAAGCTTATTCTATAGATAATAATAAAAAAAATTAACTCCAAAACACATAATAATATTTTCTTAAATAACTTATATGAGGTTTATAATGTTTTGATTAAATATATGGGTGCCTTGAATGCTAGGAGACATAGAAATTAGATCAAACATTTTTGACTTGCTCAAAGTGTGCTCAAAACCTTTATTTACTAAGAAATTACACATATTCAAAAGTCCTACCTGACAATTATTTAATAATGAGATTAAATTTCAATCTATAATTCACAAGAGTTATGTATAAAATTTAATGATAAGAAATAAAATTATAAAAATATTGATTTAGTATTATTCGTTTTGTGTGGAAGATTGCTCAAGAGCTCACTCATCATATATAAATAACCCACTTACAAAGGAGTGCTAATGTATGTTTATTTAAAATAAATTATTTCATACTGATTTTAAACATTAATTTATATTCGTTGTTCGATAAACTCATTGAAATATATTATTTTATTAATAAAACTTAATAAAAATTATTAAAAAAAAGTTGATTAGGAAATTAGTGAACTAATTTAATTTTATAACAAGGAACCTAAGATCAATTTATAAAATCCAAACTTTATTATTTTTTTTTAAGAGAAGCTGAAATTTATTATGTTTTTAAGGCTCCATTATTAATTAAATTCATAGATAAACTTTTAATTTTTAATTTAAAATAGAACATGAATAATTTTTTTAGGATTTATCACTATTTATTTATTAATTAAATTACATAAACTCTTTTTTTAGTTAAAATTTTATACTATTTTTAAATAAAAACTCTACATAAATTTATCCTAAAAGAAATTACTAATTTAATTTATTAATAAATACTGTAAATCATATAGATAAAGCTTTGATTTAAGAAAATAATTGGACTCTAAAAGTGTTTCTTTTTCTCTCCTATAAAAAGAAAATTGACGTTCTTTATTTTAAATGAATTTATTATTTTTTTAAATAATAATAATCTTTTAAATTTAATTTTGATTATTATAATATATTATTATTATTAATAAGGAATGCTTTACAGAAATTTTAATTGGGGCTTAGGTTTCCAAATAGATTAACTAGATAGTTTCATACTTTAATTTCTGGGCATCCAACTTAATCCAAAAGCCAGTAGTGAGACTCATATACTGGAAAGAATAGCCTCAGCACCTAATATAAAATATATATGAATATTTTATGATGAATTCTTTGATATTTAAAAAAATTATTAATTTAATCTTATTAAAATTCATGTAAAGTATAAAAATATAGGGTGTGGATATGGTTGTCAATCATGCAATATAATAACTGGGTGTGAGATTTGTCCTGGAGAGTTATAACAAAAGGGATATTCCAGGGTACTAGCTAATATATACCAACCATAGTATTTAAATAGTCAATTTTAAATTTGTACTTGTAAGTATTTTAAATATTTAATTAGAATAATAATCTACGTTTTAGAATAATTACAATGGAGAGACTATTTAATATATTGATAGAATATCTTTAATTAATTATAACTAACTAAATAATCGAAAGAATTATAGTTTAAAATAATATTGTTTTTATTAATCATAATAATTTGTGTGATACTAATTCTCTTAGATATATTGTAAATATAACTTAATTCAAATTAATTAATGAATTAATTCATTCATAAAATAAATATATAGTGAATTAAATTAAATTAAAATTTATAAATTTATTATGTTTTTATTTATTTTTTTAAAAAAAAATATAAATTTTGCACCATTATTAAATTTACTTAGAATGTGAAAATGACAATAATTGCTAAACTTGCTCCTCCTAAGATCCATCTATATGCTTATAATGTGACTCGAATGTAAACTCAAAGTTCTTAGCTACAAATGATCCCTCTGACTTTTGTTGTAAATTAATATCAAAGATTATATATTACATGTAGAGCCATTAACTGTATCGAGTGAAAGTTCAGATACTAACTGTGAATTATTTGACTACTTGGATAGTTATAACTGTCTTAAATGCAAACCTGGATATTATATAGACTCAAGTTTTTATAATTCTACTGCTTAACGATATCAAAGCTATTGCTAACCTAGTAAAATCTAGATCATTTTTGATAAAAATCTTCATATAGATGCTGATGGAGAAATATGTTTAAATGCTCTAGGAGAGTATGAATGCTTGAACTGTGCATATGGCTATAGTATCGTAGAAATAAATAGCTAAAAAAGATGTTATTGTAAGAAAAATTTGTTTAAATAATTTTAAATTTAGAGTGTGACTAATTTTAATTAAATCATCCAGAGGCAGTGAGATGTTCATTTAATGTTGATCAAGATACAAATGAAGTCACATTTCAATAAACTACAGGCTGCTTAGATAGTTTTGTAGACTAAGTATCAGGTCTCTGTACTTCAAATTGTGGGATAGGGAGATATGGTGAGACAATTTATTCTATGAGAGGGATGGTAGAATCAAGTACTTGTATCAATTGTGATAGTTCATGCTTTGAATGTGTAGGCTCAGGGTAAAATTAATGCCTCTCGTGTAATTCAGGTTACTTTCTGCTTAAAGACGATAGAAGTATCTCTTATGGAAGCTGTCTTTTAAAGGAAAATAAATAAAACTTCACTATTTATGTTAAAAGTGTAAAGGAATACTAGGTAGACAATCCACCATCTGAATTGAGTGGGTCTCTAGATCATCCTTTGTATTCCATTTAAAATGCTCTTTTCTTAGCTGAAGAGATGGGAGCTCCTTATTTAGAATCTCATATTGATATTTTGCTTATAAACACAAATCTCTCACCTCATTTCATGTTAAAGTAATATCCATTTCAAGAATATCAGCCTCTTAAGAGAGATTAGTATTCTTAAACCACAAGAATAAACATTATGCCTGATCAGTTATCTTAGTTTGTCACAATAAACTACAAATTAAGAGATACATTTAAATTCAAAGTTGGGCCCGGTCTTTCTATGAAATGGATTTAATTCGATGCTATTGATTCACTAATTGATGAAAAGGATGATTTACCACTTTTTAACTGTTCATCAGATTTTTCATAAAATTGCTGCTATATTAATTAAGACAACATGATTGGCTATATGATCGAAGGTAAATCTGTGTGCTAAAAAAGATATTAGTCGTAAGAATTTGATCTTTTATATTTATACTTTAATTTTTTAGAACTGATGTTTGCATGATTCCATTTGGAGGCTCTTTTATAGAGTTCGATTACAATATAAATACTATGATAACCCAAGTCCCTACTTTAAATCTAGAAGTAATACCTTAAATTTTTTCAATAGTTTTTATTTGTAGTATGTTTACTTTAATAACTTTCTTCATGAGTTTATCAATCTAATTTAAGTTAATGAGTTTGGAGGAAATATTACAATGTCAAATGTATAATTTGACAATATTAATTCATGTGGCAGTATAATCGGTAATAAACAGCCTAATGCAATTTAGAAAGTTTTTGGAGACTTAGCTTCTCTAACAGCTCATTTTCAAGAAAGGTAAATTAATCAAAACCCCTAAGCCCCTTCAGTAGTTAGATTGATAAATAAAGTATAAGTGCATACTTATTTGGGTTTTAGTAGGGTTTATATAGGAGATTAGGGTTTAAATGTAATGTAAATTAGTGTATATTAGAGGTGTTTTATTTTTTCTATTCACTCAAACAATACTTTGGTAACATGAGGAAACATTTTAAGCTATATTTCACCTATCTAATCTGCATTTTTCCGGTTTAATGGTTCGATCTATGGTATGGCTTTATGATTATTTACTCACCCATATCTTTTATTTTACCTTTTATCTTATTCTAGTCTAGATACTGATGTATTCTCTCCTTTGAATCTTTCTCTCTTTTGTAGATTTAGTAAGTCAAATTCTGAAACCTGGAAAAAGTTCATCCATCTTTATCTATTTTATCTGATTCAGGTTGACCTCCTTTGGATCTCCCTATTTAGTAGTAAAATTTAGTAAGTTAAGAAAGGATATCTATTATAATTATAAATTTCATAAATATTTATATATAGTGTAAGTAAAATGGAGTCTATGAATGATGCAATGAAGAGAATTAAATATCAAGATTCAATAGGATATTTTAGAAGTAAAGAAGACCTTTACAGATACTTGGTATAGCAAGGTAAGTTCTCATCTATATTTAACTTAGTGACTATAGTTAAATTGTTCTTGGCGACTTAGGAGGGAACTAAGATTTCTTTCTTAAAAGCCTTAATAAGTGAAGAGAAAAAAGCTTTTAAAACTATTGAAATAATGATGATTGAAATTCCTAACTGCCCAAAAATATCTATCACAAACCTCTTTGAAGATACATTGAGTGAACTAGATGTTTCTATTATGAAAAATATTTTCTTTGGCGTACTTGGAACCTTATAAACGGAGTTCTTAAATAAATTTATATTATAGGAAGTTCATTAGAAACGCTACAGCATCTCTTCTGAAAAAATAGAGAAGCAATAAATTACCTTGCACTATTTTATATTTGATGAGAGAACGGAGCAAAATAAACAGAGAAAGAAAGTTTTAAGCAAAGCATGAATTGAGTAAGAGACTCTTCTAAGATTTATAAAAGCCATACGAGATGATTGATATAGTTTCAGGAGCTGGCTCTAAGAGAAGAGACATAGGCCCAAGCAAGTCTAAAGGAAGAAATGAAAGAGAAGCCAAATCCCTTTAAAATCTATATTGATATGTGAAAACTTGTTCATTCGTTTAAATTCGTTTAAATCTCTTACTTATTTATAAAAACAAATCTCCTTTCTCATTCGCATACCTTTGCTTAATCATCGCTGACTCTTTTAGCAGCACTCTTAATAAAATCTACTGTTTCTATCTTCAAGTCGTGATCTACTGTGTCTATCTTCAAGTCTTGATCAAGTGATAGAGTAGTAGTTTCTTGTCGTGGCCTTTCAATAACCTCCAATAAAATTCTATTTTATTGAACTGAGAACTGTTAGGGACATTATATACAAGAGTTATGTTTAGTCTTTCATATTCATTTTTGAGTCTTCTTTGATTTTATGAATTGACAAGTTATCATCGAAGAGAATAATCTCTTAGTCACCGTACTTGTCTCTGAGTTATTGCAAGCTCTTAATGTTTTATTCTGTCTTTATAGAACTAGGGTGAATAACAAATGTCTCGAGGCCACTATCTTCACTTATTCCATCAAGAATAGCATGAGTTTATACCTTAATCTTTTAATCATAAATTTCTATGTTGCTGGACTTTTTGTACCAACACTAGATATAAAGGTATTAACATCCCAGCTCTTTAAGCTAGAGAAAAGTAAGCCCAGTACTTAAAAGTCTAATCATTAATAAGAGAGTCAATATGATGCTGTAAAAATATTAAAGGTCACTTAGGCTCAGAAGAAGGCTGCTCTCTTTTCGAATTCAAGCTAATAAGTAGTGAGACTTGACGGTTGCAGGATATTTATGATGCAACCTTGCTATAAAAGAGTAAATTAAAATAGGTTTAGTTATTTACTATTATCATCACATCCATAACGCAACTTAAACAGCATATATATATACACTGTCATATACTGACCCAAACCTCGTATTTACACACTAATTTACAATATATTCCCTAAATAAACCTTATTAAAACCCTAATAAAATATGCACTCATATTTTCTTTTATCAATCAAAATCTCAATCAAACAACTTCATGGGTTTTGGGGTTTTAAATTTTTAAAGTAATTTGTATATTTTTTCATGATAATAGTTAATTAATTCTCATTAATTGCTCCATTTAATATTTACTAATTAATCTTTATTTTAGCAATTTGGTTGATTAAACTTCAAGTCTGGCCTAATATGACTATACAAATGTGAATGATCTTCATTTAATTATATAACACTGTAAAATTATATGTAGTTATGAAGATGTATCTTTGGATCAATTGACAATTGATCTAACTCAATAGGAAACGTATTAGAGAGCAAGTTTGTTTAATTTTTAGAACATTAAGTCAAAAGTGGAAACATTCAAAACCCCAAAACCCCTTAATGAGGTTTATAAGTGCTTTGATTTGAAGGGAATTTGTTAGGGGTTGGGGTTATTAATAGGTTTTAATGTGAATTATTTAGTAAATGTATTTAATTTAATCACTCAAAATGCACTTTAAGATCATGTTGTAGAGGTCTGAAGTTTATCTTACTTAACCACAACTCTATCTGCTATATTGATATTTCTGATCTTGAGTTTGGTTTAATTATTATTGACTCTGCCATTTGTTTCATTGATTGAGATAATCTTGTTTTGTCAATAAATTGCTTTATTCTTTGTATAGCATCCTTCTCGCACCTTGTAGAGTAGTAATCGTTGCATACAAGGTATCAAAGAGCTTCATAAGTTAGGCTTTGTTCACAGAGATCTCAAGCCTGAGAATATAATGTTGAACTTTTCACCAGTAACAGTAAGAATTATTGATTTCAACAGAGCCTTAAGAGTGGAAGTATCAAGGCTTGGAAGTGTAATGGGAACTCCAGGCTATTATCCAGAAAGAGAAGACTGGAGAGATGGAGACTTACAGTGGGATGTGTGGGCTTAAGCAGCAATAATATTAAGCGAGTATAATTAAAATGGGGAGACAGTTAAAATTAAATCAAAAAAGAGATCAAATATAATTATGATCATCTCAATATACATGAGTTAAGATCCAACAGTCAATAGTTTGAATTATGTTTGAGTAGATCCTTATTTAATTTTAATGTATTAATCAACTAACTAAAAATGGAATTTCTTTGTTTTTTCATCTTTTTTAACTTTTTCTATTTTTTGTTCATCGATCAAGTAGATGCTGTAGCTGATCTTCAAGTTTTTTCATAATTTTCATAGATATCTTCAGGGTATCTTCAGGATATCTTCCTTAATAAATTTAAAGTGTGGAGAGTGTGGAGAGTATGGAGAGTGTGGAGCTCAATATTGACAATAATAGTAGCAATAGCACTAATATTCTCAAAATCAAGCATTATTATGAGTCTGGGATTTTTTCAAAAACATCTTGTTATTCTAAAATTCATAGATGTGATACCTAATGTTTAAGATGATGATGAAGATGATGTTGATGAAAACTAAGAAAAAATCAGTGATCTAAAATTTTGAAATTCCCTAGAATTTCAACCAGACTCATAATTATGCTTGATTTTGAGATTATTAGTGCTATTACTACTATTATTGTCAATATTGGGCTCCACACTCTCCATACTCTCCACACTCTCCACATTTTAAATTTTTGAGGAAGATATCCTGAAGATACCCTGAAGATATCTATGAAAATTATGAAAAAACTTGAAGATCAACTACAGCATCTACTTGATCGATGAACAAAAAATAGAAAAAGTTAAAAAAGATGAAAAAACAAAGAAATTCCATTTTTAGTTAGTTGATTAATACATTAAAATTTAATAAGGATCTACTCAAACATAATTCAAACTATTGACTGTTGGATCTTAACTCATGTATATTGAGATGATCATAATTATATTTGATCTCTTTTTTGATTTAATTTTAACTGTCTCCCCATTTTAATTATACTCGCTTAATAATAGAATGCGATATGCCTCAGCTTAGGTTGATATTAATGCAAGCTATCTATGATTTCATTGATCAGTTATGAAATCTCTGATTGTCATTTCAAAGAGTGGTAGTCTGAAAGCTACATGAATCATGGCTAGGAGAACAGCATCCAGATTTATTAAGTATTTGCACTCTTTAAACTTAGCCTGAGTGAGCACTTAATATTCATTAGTAAACTCCATTTAATATTTATCATCACTAAGGAGATAGTTGAAAGGATATACCTTGTAAGCATACTGATGATCCTTAATAACTTTCTTGTCATAGGAGTCCTCTAGAATTAGGTAGCTTTAGAGAGAAGTATCTAAATCAATCTATGCAAGTACTGGAATTTTCTTGTATTATATTTTAATCATGATTTTAGTGACCTCTGATGCTAAGAGGTTGCGTGCAATCCTCACATACTCTGATTCGCTTGCTTGTTAAAGCTCAGCAACTTAAAGAGGGTCCCTTGCTTATCTTTTGTTGAGCAACTTCAGTTGAGTGTCTTAATCTTCAACTTCTATTTCTTTCTGAGGGCTTTTAAAAGATGCTTCTTTAAGTCTCTTGTATGAGAGTACTGCTTATGGCACTCAAAGCAATTACACTTTCCATCAACTTTGTCATGCTTTAATTATACAGTAGGCTTAGATTCCTTACGGACCTTCATATGCCTATACCAGCTAGTTTTATGAGTGAAGTCTCTTTCACACTTCTCAAAAAAATATACTTCAACTTCCTCTGCTTTCATTGAAATTTCATTAATACCTTTCTCCTCCTCTCTGTCTCCCACACACTTGTTTGCCATTTATTTTCTATTATTAATTTCTAATTTAATAACAGAGACCTCAAGTGATAGCTCTGGTAGTTCTTTATGAGAGTTCATCTCGCAGCTATCACACTTTTTTTTGCTGCCAAAGGTTAGTCTCATTTAGTTTGATGGAAGTGCTGTTGTTTTTCTTAAAATGTTAGCGCTCATATTTAAATTTGAATTTAAAATTATAAAACTGCCTCTATAACTGAGAGCTTATATGATAGCTTTGCAAGCCTACAAGTTTCAAGGGAAGTTCTTAGAGTATTAGAGAAGAAATATAAGTGTTAAGAGACAATCCAGCTCTAAATATGGGGGAGGAAGTAACCATTTTTACTATCAATAATAAGTTGATTACAGCACGTACCGATTTAGGAGGTGCACCTAATTAAGTACGTACTGCTTTAGGAGGTATTTTATGATTTTATGATTAAAATTAGGGTGCTCCTAATTAAGTACTAGCATTAATTAATGCTCCTAATTAAGTACTAGCATTTTAGGAGCTGCTCCTAATTAAGTACGTACCAATTTAAATTTAAAAATATGGAACTATAACAGTAGAAATTGATATCAATCTCTCAAGTTTGAAACCAGTTCTCAAAACCTTCTCCATATCCTTCTTAGAGGTTGACCTCCTATAGGATGCCCATATTTAATAGTAAGTTTTACAGAGGTAAATAATTGAAATCAATAAACTTAAATTTGAATATCATTTCTTAGATCTGTAAACAAGATGGAGTCAATGAATGATGCAATGAAAAGAGTGCAAGCACAAGAATTGATTCAAAGATTTAGAAGCAAGGAGGATTTGCATCGCTACCTGGTGCAGCAAGGTAATAAACTCATAGTTGCTAATCTTTATTATGTAGTTGGTTTGTTCCTTGCCAACGATGGAAGGTACTAAAATATCATTTCTAAGAGCGATACTCTGCGAAGAGAAGAAAGCATTGAAAACTTAAGATGTAGAGTTTGCAGAGATTCCAAACTATCCAGAAATCTCAGTGACTAACTTATACGATGATGCTATGAATGACCCAGAGGTTTCGCTGTACCTGTCTACTAAGAAGCAGTTGTCAAATAAACAGCCTGAAATAAACTATTTCTTTGGCATACTTGCAACAATTAAAGGTTATTACTTGAAAGAAATTATTCAATAATCTCATAAGAAAAGGTACAGCATCTCTTCGGAAGATAAGGATAAACAAGGGATCAAGATAAGTGAGAGCTGGCTATCAAAGCTGCAGAAGCACCCTTATATTTCAAGTAAGATTTGTAGCTTAACTCTTTAGAAAAATCTGGTACTGGCATCTTCTTGATGAAGGAATAGAGCAAGCTTCACAGAGAGCGAAAGTCGCAGACAAAGTATGAAGTTAGCAAGAGACTTTATTCAAATATTTAGCCTCCAGAGTCAATGAACATAGATGCTGGAGCTGGCAGCAAGAGAAGAAACTTAGGAGGAGGGAAGCAAGAAGTAGAAGAAAAGAAAGAGAAGCCAGCTCCCTCTAAAGAATTTTAAATGTGACTTATATATTCATTAACTTAACTACAAAACTTATTTATATACATTCACTCTCCCTTCTTTAGCACACTTTTAAACCAATTAATTATCTACTCTCTTAGCTGAGCTTTTAATAAAGTCTACTGTATCGATAGGTAGATCATGCATCAAGTGGTATAGCAGCAGTTTCTTGTAATGACCTTTTAATATACCCCAGTAGAACTCAATTCCATTAAACTGTGGACTGTAAGGTACGTTGAACACTGGTGTTATTCTAAGTTATTCATAACTCTTCCTTGTTTCTTTAGTATTATGAACAGAAAAATTATCAACAAACAGTATAATCTCTTATTCAGGGTACTTCACTTCTCTCTCAGCTGTTCCAAAAATTTTATATACTACTCTGTCTTAATAGAGCGATAATGAATAACATAAGTTTCTAAACGAGTATCCTAACTAATTCCTCCAAGAATTACCATTGTTAATACCTTGAAGTTTTAGTCATATACTTCTATATTACTATGCCTCTTATACCAAGACTTCTAGATGAAAGTGTTGAAGGTAAACACAGCCTCGTCAGCATGAATAAACTTAATATTATTCTATTAGGCTCTCTGCATTTAATTATAAATATAATTTAAGTTGTTGTTGTAAAATGGCAGAGTGAAATCAATTACTCTCTTGATACGATTCACACCTTTGTAAGAGATACCATTTCGTTTATAGATGTTCGCTATAGACTAAGCAGAGATCTTCAACTCAAGGAATTGGCGATGAAACATAGTAGCTCGTTGGTCTAAAGAGAAGTGAACCCAACACTTTGAGGTTTTCTCATTAATAAGATAGTCAATATGCTTCTATAGTGACTTTGACTACCTCTTAGGCTTAGGATTCAGCTACTATTGCTTTAATTATAGTGCTACAAGACAGTGGGAGCGAACAGTTGACGGACTTCGCTTTAAGAGTAGCGCAATAGACTTATAATTTAGTACTGGTTTGATTTATTCACTGTATATATCACATCCATAGCGCAGTTTAAACACTAAATCTATATACTCTTCATCATAAATAGACCCCAAAAGCTTGTATATTTTAGTCTCGCATTTAATTAATAACACCAACCCCTAACAAATTCCCTACAAATCAAAGCACTTATAAACCTCATTAAGGGGTTTTGATTCAGTTAGTAAAAATACGAGGTAATAGAAAAGTTTGAGCTCACGAAGGAATAGGTAGTTGATGTGCATACCAACATCCATGCTGAAAAATCAGTTTGAGACAAAGTTCCTGACATTGAATATGGTTAATTTATTCTACTGGATTGATTTCGCACCTCTAGAATAAATTTCAATGTTAAAAACTAACTAACTAAGTCTAAAGTAGATTCTGACAATATTATATTGTTTAAATATAATTAATTGATTACAATTATAATTTACAAAAATCAAGTATTTTCTGAGATATAAATAAATTATTTCATGTCTGGCAATTTAAATAAGTGTATTTTATTTTTTAATATATTGACTAAGAATAATTAAAAATTCTTCAAAATCAATTTATTCCTGTAATATTAAAAGATTTATCAATCATTAAATTCAATAAATTTATTTATCTATATATATTTTACAATAATACGATATAATATGTATATAAGTAATGGTAAAGCTTAATCACTTGATAAATAAAAATTTCAATTTCCTAGATAATCAATCATACCCTAAAAGGCCTTATGGCAATATAGGGAGACTTATTAGTCTAGTAGATAAAATCTAGCCCTCAAAATACATAAAGAAGTGTATCATCTTATAAGGAATGGGAGTAATCTTCTTGTGATCCCCCTATAGTAGATTGTGGCTCCAAAGGTTGAAGGTTGGTTCCCTAGAGGAGGGTTAATGAAGATGTCAAAAGTTCAGAAATCTGAATAGATATAACTATTATAATTTTGCTGGCTTCAGCCCAAGTATTTATTTCCGTACAATATTAATCTTCTAGGATATCATTTTATAAAGGAATAAATTTGCGAATTAAAATAAAATATATGTGAAGCAAGTAATGTGAGTTATAATAATGGTTTTTATCCGATGTTTACTTTGTAACTTTGAATTATATACAATCAGACGTGCACATTTATGTATGTTCTTAATTTGAAGAAAAAATAATGGAAAGCTTAAAAAAAATCAAATAATAATTTTGATCTTATTGTCTTGCCTATTCATTTTTATATTAAGCTTTTTGTTTGATAAAGTATTAAAAAATAATGAATTTAGAAATAGAATATAATTAATTATTACTAACTAATTTTACGATATAAAACTGTAACTATGGAAATCAAGGAGCAATTTATAACTTTTAAAATACATTGTTCACAGATTCGAATAGTTTTTATAGTAGAATATCAGCAAGAAACGGTGGTATAATAAATGCTTAACATAGCGTTATAATCCTAAATAATTTGCAAGCAAATAATCTTGTAGGATAGAATGGAGCAGGTTTTTATCTAGGTACAAATGTAACTTTGACCATTAATAATGCAACTATAAGCGATGTAGAAAGTGAGTATGGAGGATTTATTTATTCTATCGGCCATTCTGAGTTTATAGAATACTTAAATAAATGGGAAAATTTATGTAAAATTAAATTTACTCTTCAGTTAAAATTGTAAGTTTTCAATAAACATACAATTTAAGTCAACTATTTAAAGTATTAAAGAGTTTAAGCATTTTATTATATTTAAATTTTTATACTAGACAAATATTGTATTTAGAGGAATTATTGATGTTAGCAATTAAATCCTCAAAATATCATTAAAACTTTTGTTTAATTATAAAAATATATAGTATTATTTTAGACTTTAAAAATTTTGTATGTTATAAATGACTACATTATTTCAATTTATCTTCTCATATTTAAAGATACTAAATAGAAACATAAATCTTAATTGCCAGGATTTCTATCACTAGAAGACAGTGTTATTTTGGATTAATTTTTCATGTCTAAATGTCAATGATAACTAGAATATATTGTTAAAAATGTAATATTTAGTTTCTGTATAGATTGAAAATCTGATTAAAAAAAACAAAATTTTTAATGAAATAAACAAAATTACATATCTTTTTTAATAAAAATTGCTTTATAGATTTAGGGTTTCTAATGTCTATTCAAAATATTATGGAGGCTTTATAAGCGCTTCTAATTTAAACTAGAACATTGATTTATCAAATGTTCTAGTTAGAGCTACTAACTTTTCAAGTGAACAATTTGGAGCATTTATATATTATGATTCAAACCTAGATTTGACGGTTGAGAATATTGAAATGAATGGGATATTATGCTGGTAGTCAGGCTGCTTTCTAAAAGTAAATAATGTGCAAATTGTTACGATATAGAATTTAAATGTAAATTGCTATGATCCGAACATCAACAATCATATTCCAAAGATTATTTAATTTTAAAAATTATAATTTATATAAAAAAATTAAAATCATAAATGCCATTATATTCATTAAATTAGAATTTATGAAAGCTTTAGTCAAAAGATTCATAAAATTTATATGTTTAAAGCTTTATTGTCATACTCAGAGTTTAAAAGTTTTATCAGAAGATTACAGATTATATTTTTTTAGAAAAATTAATATCTGTCAAAGTTATATTCAGAAAATATTAAAAGTAACTATCCAAGGCATTTTTTCTTACTAAATACAGTAAGAGCATTTTATGAATAATTAATTCAAGTTGTTCTTAAAATTAATTCTATTTTATGAATAAAATCTATAATTACTTAATTTATTTGGGAAAAAATAATTTATAATT
This sequence comes from Oxytricha trifallax, assembly GCA_000711775.1. Taxonomy (NCBI): domain Eukaryota; phylum Ciliophora; class Spirotrichea; order Sporadotrichida; family Oxytrichidae; genus Oxytricha; species Oxytricha trifallax. Next base: position 37,677 of record ARYC01002093.1, read on the forward strand.
AAGAATTAATTCAAAACTTTTAATAATTTTTTAAATAGAATCATAAAATAAATGCTATAATTTGTTTATTCTAAATCATTATCTGTTTATTTCCAGAATTTATAATTCTAAAAATAATAAGAATTCTGAAATGACTTGAATTTAGGGTGAATTCTAGAGTATATTAGTATATTATTAATTATAAAGTTTTTTAGAAGTTAGTAATATATTCAAAGATTTTCATCCCTTTTTATGCTTTGCTTTTCAATTAATATTTATTTTCTTAAACATTATAAGTTATTTTCTTAAACTCTCTTAAAGAAAAGAGTTCATAATTTTATATTGGATCATTTGATTTAGTTTGGAGATTAATTAATGAAATATTTAATAGTATTATTTTTAATGTTTTCTCTATTACTTCAAACGATTAATCTGTTTCATAATTTAATCAGAAAGGCGATGAATCTGTCTAATATTTGGGCTCCCCATTCTAATTTTATAATTTAAAGGAAGTTTTATCAATTATTATTCAAATATATTTTATTTAAAATATGGATTTTATATTAAAATATAAATTATTAGTAAATAATTGGACAGAGATTAGAATATATTATCATGAAAATTCTTTATATTTCCAAAATAATTAATTATAAAGTGAATTAATTTAATATAAACAGTGAATTTATTATAAATAATAAAATTTTATACTATTAATTTTATATTGTAATTTTTGCAAATAAAATACATTATATAATTAACAACACAATCAGCAGCTGCAAGTACAATTTTAATGGAGGTGTATTTGATCTTAAACAAACAACTTTTACTGATTATAATTCAACGTTTATTGACAATGATGCTTAATAAGGGGGAGTAGTGAATTCATAATATTCTAACTTGGTCTTCAAGGATACAAAGTTTATATAATTAATTGTAAATAAATTAAAGCAATAGTAAAACTTACTAATTATATCAATAAACGCAAAATGTTTCTTAAAAAAATTTATTTTTTCAAAGGATTTTTATTTCCTTATAATAATTGTTAATAATATTTAATAATTACTTGTTCAAACCGAGAAACCCCTCCCCACACACCTCCCATGAAAAATTTACTCTAATGAAGTCAAAAATATAGTAATCTTTATAAATAAAAACTAAATAATGAATTTAATAAATTTTAAATATTAAAAGTTCTTTAATTCTTAATCGTAAAATGGCGGTGGCATATGTCAATAATCGTAAAATAACACATTTTAAATTACTAAATGTATTGTTTATTTCTAATTTTAATCATTATTATTTTTTAACACGATAGTTTTTACAAATGTATAGATATAAGATTCCGTATCTTTTTTTAACGGAGGTTTCTTATATTTATTTAATGAGAATATGCTAGACGAAAATCCTACAAGTTACACTATATTCAATGGAACAAATGTTATTAGCAATACAAAAGATAAATGGGAGATATATTTGAATAATAATATTTATAGTTGTTTGAGAATTCAAGTGAAGAGAATTAATCCAGAAATTATTTTTACATAGATTTTATTTTATAATACGTAGAAAATATGCTCCATTAAAAGCAAATTTAATGGGTGGATTCATATATTGCAATCACTAAGATATGATAATTGAATTTACCAACTCAACAACAGTATCAGACTCCGAAGCTATAAATGGGAATGTTATTTATATGTGAATTAGATTTATTATCTTACTATTTACATTCATAAAATACTTATATTTTTAAGGAATGGTGGTTTCATCTATTTAAGTTAAGCATAATCGCTTCTGCTTGAAAACATGATTGTAGGTAAAGTATTTGCTTCGATGACTCGCAGTGGATCATTTTTATATTCCATAGCTGCAGGCATCTCAATTAAGATCATGAATAGTAGTTTCACACAAAATGAGGAGTATTTTGAACCTAGGACAATGTTTGACTCAGAAATATATTCAATTAAACTTCCTGATGATATTAAAACAGCTAAAGAAATGTAGATAAACGGCAATTTACATTAAAGGGTTATATTTAATATTAAATGAAAGGATAATCATGTTTTATTCTTAATCTATTATTCTCCCCTTAATTTATTCACAATAACTATCTACAAAAATTACTAGATTTTTAAATGATTAATAATTAAGGTTGATTTTCATAATAATATTTAAGTTTTTATTTGAAAAAATGAATAATGCTCTTTGACTTTAAATATAATGTTTTTGGAAGTAAATTATGCTATAAAAAATGATTAAAAGTTATTGATAAGAATTCCTCATATTTTATTGCAATATTAAAATTGTATAAGTAATCTCAATGCTTTTAAATATATTAGTTAAATTTTATTCAATATGAGAGTTTTTTGCTTCTGATAAAAAGGTTTTTTATCATTTATACATTTGGACATTTAATCATATCTGATAAATCTTAAATTTACTAGTATATACTGGAAAAATAGTAAAACCCCGTTAGTCAATTAAGAATGAAGATTGGGGATTAAGAATAAAGAAATTAAAATATAATTATTATTGGCGTAAATTAATTATAATTATGGCTAATTATTAAAACCATTGGCTCGAATAATTGTCTCTATAAAATAAACCAATCAGGGTGCGTAAATTTGTTTTTAGCCTAATTATAATTAATTTTAGCCAATAATAATATATTTTTAATTTCTTTATTCATAATCCCCAATCTTCATTCTTAATTGACTAACGGGGTTTTACATTAATATTATTTGAAATTTTAAATGAATCTCAAATCAATAAATGGGTTAGAGTTATTGGAAAATAATCAAAAAATTTTCTTATTAATTCCAATTATTTTATTGCAAAAAAGAAGAAAACTTTATAATTATGGTATTTATTCTTAGATTTTATGAAATGTTAGATATTATAAAGATATAATAATTCTTAAAATTTATTTCAAAATAGAATCTTCAAAATAATTGAAAAAAATGAGTATTTGATTAAAAACCAAGATTATTATGAATTTTTCAGCTTCTATAAAATCTAATTAATTTTCTAAATCGCTGATGATGTCTAAAGTTATAACAATACATTTAAATCACTAAATCTTTTAAGTTGTTTCTCTGTATTCAATATTTTTTTCTTATGATATTACTGATGCATCTGCTTTGATAATAAAAAAATCTATGTAAAAATGGCTTTAACTAAGTAATGGCAAATATTAAATTTGTTCATTAATAACTTTTAATTGAGTATTTAACTTTATAAATTGATAGATTTATTTTTAAAAATTTCAAATCTTATTTGATTTAAAATCATAGCAAATTTTGAATTAATAATTAAATCCATTTCAAAAATTTTTAACTTTAAAAAACATACTGAATTTAAATAATCGATCAAAATAACCTTTTTTTATATTCTGATTTACCATAAATATGAATCAATACTTTTGAAAGAAAAAATAAACTTATTATTCAGAATTTAAACTAAACAAATAAGTCTTTTTTAAAGACTCAATATTTATATTATTGATTTTTTAGATTTTAATTCATTGGCTAATATGTAGGACTTGACTCTTCTGTTTTTTTTCTTACTAATATAAACTATTTTAATGAAAGTTCATCACACTATGAAAATATTGCAGCTATAGGATCTTCAGCGTTAAATTGTATGAATTGTCGTATTACTATCTAAATATAAAAGTAAATAAAAGTTAATATACTTTAATTTTTTTTTAAACCTGTATGATTATGGTATAAATTTTAAAACTTCTAAGTTTCTAATCTTAAGTAATATTTATATATATCCTAACATTTTTCTTTTTAAAACAAATCCATTAATTTTTATTACAATATTTATCCTTATTTACAAACAGTTTTTTTTTTAAAAATTAAATCATTGCCATTTTTAGATAAATATTCTTTAAAAAAATCAATTGTAATATAAAGTATATTTATTTCTAGAATAGATAATATTTTCAAAGTCAACAAAACTTATTTTTTATTAATCGAATTATAATTTTTTTTTAGCATTTATTCTTCTTTAATTAATTCCTTTAATAACATAAATATTCATGACAACTACTATGTAAATATCAGCAGCTTATTATTTAGAATAAATTAAAATTACATTTAATTATTATTTTAATAAGCTATTAAAAAGGAGGTGCCATTGGAATATTTGACCCTTAAGAAGGCAGTATATCAATAACTTAAACTACTTTTTAAAATTCATAGTTTTAGGTGTTGTATGTATTTTCAATTACATTTAATAAATTAACGTACTTTTAATTAATAATTAATGAAAATCCCATTATATGAATTAATTAATTCTCTAATATTTATCACCCCCTATATATAGTCTATTTTTGATGGGGGTGCAATTTATTTCTCTTACCAATTCTACTACTTCGAACCCTGCACTTTAGGCTTAAACTTTATATTGTAATATATTACTGCAATTAATTGCCAATCTTAAGGAGGAGCAGGAGGCTTTATATTTTTCTGGGAAAACAAGAGTATTTATAATAAAAGGAATCATAAATATTTATTAATTTAAAAAGTCTTAAGACTTCAAATAAATGTAGGCGATAATAAATATATTTATAAATTGAATTATAAAATATTATAATAAAATTAAATAATTTATTGTTTGCTTGGAAAATCTTTAAAATTTAATTTACATACTTAATTATAAAAGTAAAATTTTATAGATCAAATTTTATTTTATACATTCATTAGAAAGTTTTAATATTTTTTATTTATAATTGTCTCATTTAAAAGGATATTAGAAAAAGAATTATTTTCATCTCGTATTCTTTTATGATAAACTCTAAGAAAAATGAGTGTGAAATTTTTATAATTTTATTGACAAATTATTACTCTAAACAGGTTTTAATTTAATTTATTTGACTCAACATTTGAAAACACGTATGCAAGCTCAATGGGAAGTGCAATTCATATATATTCTGCATAGGATGTTAACATAAGAAATATTACAGCAACTGGCAATAATTAAATATAATCTTTTTTTTAAAAAAATATTCATAAGTTAATAATTTTCTTTATAGAAAATTTTAATTGAATTAATTGCAACAAATTAAAAAGTTACTTTTCTTTATTAAAATAAATTATATCAATAAATTATGCAGTAGAATTTCATAAAGATAATATCTATTAACTTTTTTTGCTATTTCAGTCTATTTGACTGAATGATCTTTATTAATATTTTTTTAATTTTAAAATCTTTAATAATGCTTAGTATTAAGGATCATTTTTAAGGGATATTTTTTTTGCGATTTAATTTCAAATATTTTCCTAAGTTGTAAAATAATATTAATCACTGTTATTTTTCTTTTACTAACTACAATCTCTAATGTGCCAGGGTGGCAATATATCAATTAAAAATAGTATATTTGATTGCAAAGGAAAGAATATAGATTCTGCCTTGTATTAAAATTTTATATATTTAAAATAATTTAATAAGGAGAATATAAAAATAAAATCTATTTTAATACGATCTATTATATTAACTTATAATTTAAATTTTTTTAATAGTTATTCATAGAAATAATTGTTTTAGAAATTTTGAATGAGAATTTTGTAGTTATATAAATTAATCGTTACAAAATTGTTGAGAAGTTATATAATAAGTAATTTATAGTTTTTATTCAAGAATATTTTTATTTTTATAGTTATATTATCTTTAAATTGTAGAGTTATTTTAATATCATTTTTCTTCACATCTTATTTTTGCAAAGGTTTAAATTTATTAATTAAGAATTTTTTTATATATTAATTCCATTAACATTTTTCTAAAATTACAAATTTCTAAATAATTATTATATCTTAATTTAAATTAAATTCATTAAAGATTTTATTTTAAAATTTATCCTACTATAATATTACATTGATAATGCATAAAAAATTGAATCAGAAAATTAATAGGTTGTCAATTGTGGTGGGCCTGTCGATGCTATAGTTTTTATTTAATTTCATTAAAAATAATTGAAATAAAACCCCATAGATCAATTAAGACAGGAAGATTGGGGTTAAGAACAACTAAATAAAAAAATTATAATTATTGGTAAATATTAATTATATTCAGGCTAAAATCAAATTTACACACCTTGATTGATTTATTTTATAAGGAAAAATAATCGAGCCAATATTTTAATAATTAGCCCAAACATTATAATTATACGCCAATTATTATTCATTTTTAATTTAATTGTTCTTTCCCCCAATCTTCCTATATTAATTGATGTTTGGGGTTTTATATTTATATAATTTAATAGAACTATTGGCAATAAAAGTGATTATATTAAATGAATTTTCATGAAAATTCATTTAATCTTAATTATTTTCAATATAGTTGATTTGTAAAAGAATAAGAGATCTAATACGTTGTTATCTTACTTTAAAAATTAATTTTAGATTGTTTTAAAAATAAATTAACAAACTACACTTACAGAATAAAAAATATAATGAATATTTTTTATTAGAAATCAATTGGACATATAAATATATCAACAAATATGTCAAGAATTATTATACATTATTGATTAAGCGTAAAATTAAAAATTAAATAAAAAATATTTTAATGAATCATAAAGTTTAATAATGTTTTTGTGATATTAATAGATAATAATATGAAATATATATAGTTTTTAATGTTCGAACTGCTAAAGATTTCTATGATTCTAATTCAATCTATGAAAATGTTTACGGCCAATCTTATGGAGTATATGATCTTAATTACTTAGACAATATTCATCTCACAAATAATACCTATACAAATATTTAATGTTAGAGAGGATGCATTGCTAATAAAAACTCATAAAACTTTATTTATACAAAAAATATAAAAGGAAAATTCAATTAAAATAAGTAATCAATTAAGTACGATTATCTTTAAAGTTATAAATAATTTGGATTAATTAAAAATCTATGTACAATAATAATGTTATCTAGTAAATTTTCATAAAAAATTTACTAGATAAGATCAGGTTTATCGTTGGTATATTCATAAATAAGTATAGAATTATGACATGAGGTACTCATTTTGTTAGAAATTCAAGAAATTTGAGTTAATATAATAAAAATGAAATTTTTACAATTTGATAAAAATACTTCTTTTTTTATTATCATAAAATTTAAAAATTTTAATTTTTCTTTAATTTGTATAAAATAATGACATGTTATAATTTACTGTCAAATACTTATATCTTTATATATCAAATAAATATTAAATGTGTTTGAATATTGCATATCTTAATAACGAAGTACTTATTGATAGTATTGTAGTGTAGGGTATTTCCATGTATTATACAGGCGGTTTAATATCATACATATATACTACTTATGGTGATTTAAATTAATTTATATTTTAATTGAAATAAAAGATTCTTCTCGTTAAATGGTTGTAAAAAATTCAAAGTTCAGCAATTAAACCTTGAATTAATTTTAAATTTGATTAAACTCTAAAAAGAAGTTTATAATTTAAAATAAAAAACTAAAAATTTAATTTATAAATTTACTTAAAAATTTATTTATGAAGCATTTATAATTCTAATTATCTTAAGTGATACAGCAGTAGCTTCTTGTAGTAAGTCTTGATTTAACTCCAGTAAAATTCAACTAAATTAAATTATGTGTTATAAGGAACATTGTAAACAGGTGTTATGTTTAACACTTCATTAGCTTTCTTAGACTTCTTAGTCTTATGAACTGATAAGTTATCAACAAACAGGATGATCTCTTGATCGTTCTACTTATAGCTTAGTTTATGTAAGATCTAGATATACTTCTACTCTATCAAAGAAGAATTCATTATGTTATGAAAAAGGAAAGGGATTATAATGTTTACTAAAGTAGTGACGGAGGGTTTATTTACATCGATACCTAGAGTCCTTTAGATATATACAAATATTTATTATATTCCTAATTCTATTAATTGAATAGAACATAATTAAGTTTGTAATTTGATTTAATCAATGACAATGTCAAGTTATTTAATAATTTGTTATAAAAAAGGGTAATAAATTATTTTTAAAATAATTCAATTTAATTCAAAATAACAAATTAAAAATTTAAATTTAAATTTACTATTTTTTGATATATCATTTAAGAATAATAGTTTCACAAATTTTCATGCTCGATATGGAGGAATTATATACTCTTATTAGCAATAGGGAACGATCCTCTTCGAATAATATATTAATTTGTTTATATTTTTAAATTTATTTTTTTATAACTATATTTATACATATTATGTAGGCATTTTTATGACATAAATTATATCCAAAATTTAATAATTCGAAAAATTTATGAAATTTTATTAAAAGATTATTAAAACTAATAAATGTATGATATTATACTTTATGAAAGATTATTAATAAAATTAATAAGATGGATTATATGGATTCAATAATGTAATTAAAAATATAGAAGTAGATGAAAAAGGAACTGTAATTTATTCTCAAGCCTAATTCGCAACAATACTAATTATAGTCAAATAAAAATAATTTTAGGATTTATGTATTTATGTATTACTATTAATCTAACTTTAACTTTGAAGGATTATTAATTTTAAATTTTAAACTTAAAACCATTAATTATTTGAATATTTTTATTTAAGAAGTAATTACTATAAAAAATTGACATAAATAGAATTAATTTGCAATAATAATGTTCATGTGTAATGTAATCAAAATGAATATTCTAATTCCGCTTAATAAGGTGTGTTTTACATTAAATATTCAAATCAAGATTTATAAATTTTAATAATTACTTCATTTAATTAAATTAGGTAAACACTACACTATATTTAATAGTAATTGTAACACTTGATTTATTTATAAATTATAAGGTTTGAGCATTAAATGCAAAATCCATTGACGAATTCCAGATTAATTCAAATAAATAATTTTATTTATATTAGATGAGTAAAGATTATGTAGGTTTTAATTTAAGTTCAAATTTTTCTATTAAAATTTTATAAGAAAATTAATTGAACTTTTTTGCTAGCTCTTACTTGAATTTTGTGGACGTAATTGGAATAATTAATACCTTCCTACAATTAAATAAGGATTTAATATTCACTTTAATTTTTTTAATTTATTATTTTTTATTAAACTATTCCTAACTTTTAAATAAAATCTATGTTTTTATTCAGTCCAGAAAATTTCAGACAATTTCTGTTTAAATATAAGCTAAATAGTATAGACAATTATCAATCTTATAAAAATTTGAAGTTCCTTGTTTTTACTGTTATAATTCATAATTATCTTATGCCAATATTTATATTTAAATTTTATTAAATTAACTTAACTTAATTTCATTACATCTATTAAGAACAAAAAACTTCTAAATTTAATTTTCTTACTTAAGGTTCTTATCAGCATACTAAAGTAAAATAAGAACCCTTAAATACTTAATAAATTTTGAAATTCATAATTAATATTCTAAAATTTTGTCCCTAATTGATTAATATACATTTTAAACCCTACTTTACAGGGAAATACAAATTATTATTCTAACCAATCCTTAAAAGCAATTTTTTTACGTTTTTATTTGGAATAGTTTATTCGAGAATTGTACAAATTATCTTCAAGGAGCTATAGTTTCAGTGATAGAATCAAGGTTTTAAGATTCCAATTCAACTTACAGAAATAATTACGCAGTTACAGGAGGAGTGTTTTTCTTTTAAAACGCAGTATTAAATTTGTACAATTCTAAAATATATTATAACAGGGCTTAATAGAGTGGGGCATTTTAACTGGACAACTATATTACTGGTTATATCAATTAATTAAAGTAGATTAATGATATTCTTTTGAAAAAATTTTATGTTTGTTAATAAGAGAGTATGTTTTTATTTTAAATAAGGTTACTTAGTAAATTGTTAAATAAGTTATAATAGTGTTACCAATTAAGGCGGAGCAATTATTCCAAAATTAAATTTTAGTATAAACAAAATTTTTATTATAGAATATATTATCAATAGTATTAACTAATGATAAATCTTAAAGACAAAAAATTTATTTTTTTGAAGATATATAAGCTTGTTAAATAGGCTTTTTGTTCCTTCAAAAATATTTACAAATTAGGAAAAAGTATTTTTTATTTATAGGAGTGTCATTTAATTTTAGCAACAGATATGGATGAATGAAATTAATTTTTCAAAATAGAAAATCAAAATTTAAGTAATTATTCGAGCTAATTTTTAATTTTTAATAATATATATAATCAAATCATGATATAGTTAAAATCCAAAAAGATTTTAAGTTTTGATTTCAATTTATTTTTCTAATTCAAATATAAAATCTCAGTTTTTTGTTAATATTTTGAGCTTTCAATGAATTTTCTTAATAATGAAAAAATGAGTTAAATATAAATTAAATATATGTTTGAGTTTCTTTTAATAATAGTGCTGTGAGAACAAGTCTAACTCAAGCAATTCAAAATCTAACAATAACTGGTGGTGAAACCGTCATAGAGCATAACACTGCAAATTATGGAGGTTTTCTTTTTTCATCTTCTGAAGATCTCATTCTCTAAATAATAGGCATTAATATCTCATATTCAAAGGCATATCTCCAAGGTGGTTTTATAGATATTTAGAAAGCTTGGTTTATCAATATATGGAACTCTAAGATTCTATATATGTAGTCTTAGCATGGAAGTTTTATCAATTCTGAATCGGAGAGAGTTGAATATAATATAGATTCTACAGTGGTTTAATGCTTCAATAATGAAGAGCAATATGATTAAGCGATTAAGAACAGAGATTTAATGAAATTATAAAGTAATAGTATTCTGTTAAATTAATATAGAATAAAAATTGATTCTGACATAATCACATAAAGTTACTTTAAAGGTTTAAAATGTAAACCTTTAATAACATAATAAAATCTTTGATTTTTACAATTATGATATAACTATATTTCGATTCTTATTAATTTTTGGGGTGCTGATACCAGGACGTCCCAGTATTACCATGATGTCCCAGATTATATATATATATTAGTTTAAAAAAAATAAAATTTACTGTTGCTTTTAAACATTAATTCTTATTAATAATATATAACAATCAAAGAAAGGCTACTTGAATTAAGCTGATTATAATAAACTTATTCATTTAAATAAAGTTTTTCATATTGTTGAAATACATTTTATTTAAAAATATGTTTCATTTAAAAAAAATATAAATTACAAAATTGCTCATACTTATTTTACTATGTGTATGTGTTTAATTTTAAATCTAACATTACTATAAATAAATATAAAGCTTTAATAACTATAAATGTTTTTAGTGTTGTTCTATAAAAAAAGCAATAATAACTAACTAATTTTATGAATAATAGTTGATAAATAAATGCTGCATACACATTATATATGCAATTATCTATATTTCTATATTCTATGACTGAGAATGCATTTACCTTTAATATGCCATGCAAGATAATAACCTTTTTGAAATATTTGATTTATACTAAGTTTTTCCAATTATAATATATTCTGCTTATCAAAAATAGGAAAGTTTATTTTTTATTTAATTGTATAACATATTATGTTTAGAAATATCATTAAAAATCTAATATAAAAATTAAAAAAATCTAAAAAATTACTATTAATTACAGAATTGCTTTAAGCCTTATTTTTTTATACTGTTGGGAAATTCTTTATTAATTTTGAATTTATTTCACATATAATAATGGTACATAATTGCCATAGTTTAGATATAATTATTTAAATCTTTTATTTTAAATATATAAAAATTGATTATTTTTTTAATTATTATTTCTCATTCATCTGGATATGACCTTGTAAAAGAAAGCTAATTTGCTCAAGCTTTAATTAGATCATAATAATTATTCTAACATCCCCAAAAAAATTCATTTACAGATTCACTACATGTTTTTATTATGATTACTTTATTATATATCATCAAAAATTTGACTAATATTTCTAATTTAAGGAAAAATAATTAAACAGGATCTCTCGCAACACTTTCAAAGAGTATGTATGTACCAGGACTAGAATTTTAAACAATTTTAAATAGTTTATCTGTGCGACATTGGTTATTATCACAATCATAAAAGCATGATCTATATACTTTTCTGATAAAGTATACTTGATTTATAGTCATGATTAGAATTTCAAAGGTTACATAATAATTAATAGAATGCCACATCCTTTTATTACATGTACTATGTGATATTGTAGGATTTTTTATTTAAATTATTCCATGTGTATTTATATTAATTAATAGTCGGCGGAAATCAGTCATTCATAGTGATGTCAACAAAATCCCAAAAAATATTAATTAAATAACAAAGATTATAATTTAACGATTAAAAATTATTTTTTCACTTATTCATAAATTTCACCTTTAAACATTTTTTTTCAGAGGCGTTGACTTCGATTCTTCAAAAGGTGCTAAAGCCCCCTTGACCTCTACAATTAATTATTTTGATTTGGTAAGAATGATGAGCTCGGCCCTTCCTTGCACCGCTCGCGGTAACACCACTTAACCCAGCCTTATAAGATTCTTTTAGAATCTTTTTGTGATACTTCGTGTTATGGTTTTAAATTATTTTATACTAATAAATAATCTGGGACGTCCTGATTTTCCTGCGACTTCCTGGTATCAACACCCAATTTTAACTTATTCATCAATGTATATTTTCAAGGCAAAACTTGTCTATTCTATCAAAAATTAGTTTAGAAATTGCTAAAACAGCAATCAAAATATTTAAAAATCTAGAAAAAAGGCTTAAATTTATTAATTATATTTTTATAAATTAATTTATGAATGATGGAGGTTTGATTACTATAAGATAATCAATATTTAGTGACTAGCAATCTCTTTTCATTCTTTAAATTAATTATTTATTTCGTAATGTTTTTATTTTTTATTTTATGTTTATTGATTGGTAATAAGGGATATTCTGGTGGTGTTATATAATCTCAAGGATCTTAGATCACAATAAATGGCAGTACATTTACTAATAATTCAGCAGAAAATGGAGGTGTGTTTTTAGCAACTGAGAGCTCGATAATAAATATAAATTAGAGTAAATTTCAATATAATAAGGCATCTTTTTAAGGAGGAGTTCTTACAGCTTAAATAAAAGGGGGAATTAATATCATCTTAATAAATCATATAATTAGAATTTTAATTGAAAAAGTAGTCATTTTAAAACATAAATGTTTTATATTATCAAAAAATGAAATGCTTAAAGTAGATTCTAGATTTTCTTGAAATTTAAATTAAAATGAATTAGTAATAATAGCAATAGTAATAGTAGTAATAGAACTAGTAAATCTTAAAAAAAGTTTCGGGGGGGAAGTTTCCTGCCCCCAACATTAAATTTTATGTTTTTTGAAATAATTTTAATAGAAACAATAAATTTCAATTTCAATTACCATAATCATGTACTATACAACATTTATTATTATATAATTTTCAAGGTACATAATTATTCTTTATCAAATTATATATTATTAACAAGGCTAAAATAAGTGTTTTTTATTAATAATTAATGTAATTTTCATTAAATTTTTAATTCATTATCAAGGTAGAAATAATATTTGAAGCTAAATTTAAAAAGAAACTACATCATAATTGATGATAAAGATTCTTTGAAAATTATAAAAATTACATATTTTTATGTATGGGGCAGGAAACTTCCGAAGGGGGCAGGAAACTACCTCTTTGGGGGCAGGAAACTTCCCCCATAGGGTGCATATAAAATTTTGGGGCAGGAAACTTCCCCCCCCCAAAGTTTCATCTTTTTCGTCTTCCTCATCTTCATAGTCTTCATCACTTAGATTAATATACTAATGCCCTTCTCTGTGTGACTTCTTGAAGTTCCTCTTCGTTAGCGCTCTCAGTCTTACCAGGTGCAACCTCTGTAAAAATAAAAAGTTAGATATGCTTTTTGTAACTTACATTAATATTGAATGATACTGCACCTTCTGATCTGATTTTTTTTCATTTTTGTTTATTATTATGATTTTATTATTTAAATTTAAACTTATTTCAAAAAATCTTGATTACGCCTTCAACTTTATTAATTAAAAAACCAAAATAAAAATAAATTTAATTTTTAATTCAAAAAATTCAATAAATCATAAGACATACCCTTTATAGCTTAAACAAATTCATTAGTGATAGTATTGAATTCCAGATTTTTAGAAAATGAATCTGAGGGAGATACCTCTGTATTAGATATTTTAAGTAGTAGCAGGACTGAATAAGTGAAAATTATAAACTGTACGTTTTAAGAAAATGTTGCTCTCAAAAATACGATATCATTCATGTACTCTTAAGCCCTTATTTAAAACTCAAAATTCATTGATAATTAAGCTAAATAGAGAACTAAGAACATATTTATGGGTTTTACTAATTTAACCATATCTAACTGCTTGTTTGACTATTATAAGGTATAAATTCATTTTTTAAAATATTATTAATCGATTAATTATTAAAAATTTATTTATCAATTATTCTTAGATTAGCAATAACCATTAAAAAAAGCAGAGCTTTCAAATTCTAAAATTATAGGGACTTACATTTTTGTGATCTTTGATGTTAATTTAATAATTCAAAGCTCTACTTTTAAGAATGGATTATCTTCACAGGGAGGAGCTGTATATATTTATGGAGATAGTTCTGTATAAATAGGGGCATCTTATTTCACGAATAACTATGCTAATTTAGAAGGAGGTGCTATATACTCATCAGGATTTAATCTACTTTCCATAGTAATGCTAAATATATCATAAATCATTGAAATTTAGACACTTAATTTTAATAATAAAATATAGTATTCTTATAAATATTGTTTAATTAAAACATAGTGAACAACACTAAATTTTACAATAACTTTGCAAATAATGATGGAGACGATATTTATGTAACTAATACAGAGAACATATTTCAACTTTATGATACTTCATTACAAAATTAAATTGGAAAAAATTCAATTTCTGTTTAGTAAGCAGCCGTAGAGATTATTAATGTGACAATAAGAGACGTTTAATATTTATCAAAGCTTAATTATGGAGGTGCATTGAAATGTTCTAATTGCTATTCTTTGCTAATTAAAAATACAATTCTAAAAAATTTATCAAGTTAAATTGGAGGAGCAATATATTTATAAGAGGATGAGTATAATAAAATTAACTTAAGCGGTAAATAGTAAAGATACTTAATTTAAAACTCTTCTTTTACTTAAATTTAGGCTGTAGTAGGTGGATCAATATATATTGACAATGTTCAATCGTTAAGAATCACGAAGTCCAACTTTATTTATATTAATTTACTTTATACGTAATTCTTTTCCAGGCTTGATTAAGTAAATTAAATTTAATTTCAAAAAATTTTGACTTTACTAAGAGTACTGTCACAAATAAATACTCTCTAGAAACTTCATAAGCTGTAGGTTCAGGTGGAGTTATTTATCACACCTGTGATTCAACAAGTTAAAACTGTAAACTAGATATAAGTCAAGAGAATATTTTTAAAGATAACTTTGCAGCGATCTAAGGTGGAGTCTTATATTGGGATACTCAAAACAAAATCCTTTAAGTCATTTTGTTTTTTGTTTAGTCCAATTTCTAAGCATTCAATAAATACAAATTATTTAAATTAATTTTCTTAAAAATTATCCAAATACAAGCCATTGCACTAAAGCTACTCTAGAAAAGTATGAAAAATTTATAATAGAATATCATAAGCTGTTTTTATGTGTTAATTTGCTTTACTTATGATTGCTTAAAGATAAATTTAAAATTTAGCATCTAAAATTTATTTAAATTTTACTGTGCTTTAGGTTATTTTCCCCTTAAAATAAAACCATAATATTTTAAGGATATTCTCAGTTAATTTTTTAATTTTTTATAAAAAAGGTTTAAGTTTTCAAAAACTGACACTAAATTATTTTGCTTATTTCCAATAATTCAAAAAACACATCTTATAAAGCTTAGTTATTAATAAAATTATGATTGTAATTTAATACGAATTTGAGATCTTTTTCAATAATCAAATAGAATAATTAAATGGTTTATATTTGAACATGCAGTAGAGATCATTGATAGTGTCATAAAAAAGGAGTATGTTTTTATTCATAAAAAATTAGTGTAATTCTTTTAATAGCAACTTTGTAAATATTTAATTGAAAATCAATGGAATTTATTTTAAGATATTAAACTTCGTAGTTTTAAATAGTGAACTAATTCTTATTTTTGTATTTTTTTAAAAGTAGAAATATATGTTTACTTAAATTATTAGTTTATTTTAGCTTTTATTAAATTCAAAATTCATGTTATATTCTGAAGGATTAAACTGTAGAACCTATAATTTCATTGACTTAAAGTACTTATGTAAATAATTTTGCTGGATTCTATGGAAACAACATAGCTTGTTTTGCACAAGAATTGATTAAAATATCCTAAGATTAGTATACGCAATAAACTAACTTTTTCAACAATTAATAGTAAAGGCTTTTAAACTAAATTGGAGAAAACTTAAATGAAAATTATTAAAGATTAGATGGTAATGGTTTACGACTTTTGACTTCTAAACTGTAAATTGTTAATTAAAGAAGTGGAGGGAGTATTCCAACAACTTATTTAGCCCTTGTGGATAAGTATGGTTAAATTTTGGGTTCAAATTCAAATAGCAAAATTTAAGTTTTTGTTAATGCTACATACAATTCTAATCCAAAAGCCAACGTATATCCACCTGTAATTGAAGGTTAAAATCAATTTTCATCTACTTTTGGAGTATTTTTCTTATATTTATTCTTATATTTTAATTAAGTTTTCCGCTTTGTTTTTAATTTTTATTTGTCATAGAAGATTTAATATTCGATGCTTCTCCAGGATATTAGTATAGTATAGTCATATAATCAGATGCTATAGATGTAACAAAATAAGCGAACAAAGACTATTGTACTATTAAATTGATGTTGCACTATTATTTTTATTAAGAAATTTATTATATTCATTTAATCATTTGTTTTATCTTAATACATGAAAAAACTCAATAGTTCTACGTTGAATTTAGATTTAATCATAACTTTGAGAGAATTTACATTCTACATTATTTTAATCTATAATTTAAACATTTAAAATTGCTTTTAATTAATGCTTGATTTTCCGAATTAAATATTTGATTAAATGCTAGATCGGTGAACAGTTCACTGTTGCTGGAAAATGTGAAGAGTGCTAGAATTCATTCTCGCTTAATTTATAACTATCCCCAGGCTCCTGCATTCCTTGCCCTTCTGACAAAGCTATTTGCCCTGGTGGTTCAAGTATATATCCCTTGCCTGGATATTGGAGAAAATCAAATACATCAACTTCTATTATACCTTGTCTATATCAGCAAGCATGTCTTGGAACACAAAATAAATAGTAATCTCTCTAAGGGGAATGTGCTCTTGGATATCAAGGAATTTTATGTGCTGACTGTCAAACTGAATTTTCGAGGTCTGGAGAATTTAAATGCTCTCAATGCCCAAACAGAGTCGTTAATATTGTAAGACTCACCTTCATTTAATAAAAGAATGAAATATAAATTAAAAACAAATATTATAAAATAAATCTAAATCAGCAATCAAATGAAATGTGTGGGAAAGGTAAACTTTGCAAATGTAGATTAATTTTATAAAGCTATTAATTGCAGAGTTAAATAATTTTAAGAATAGATTTATTTAAGATTATTAAGAGAATTTTGATTAATACAATGAATCTCAAGGCTTATTCGCATTAAAGTTTGCATGTTAGTGAGGATTAGTTGTTTTGGAGAAAAAAGCTGTATGATGCTCAACCCTTAATGTTATTACATTAATTTGCAAATTTTCCATTTACTTGGTCTTAAATACATAACTATTTCTGTAGTGTTTTTCATTTAGTTTATATCATGTTTTTTTTAATTGTAGCAGGAGTTTCCATTCTGCTCATTTTCCTAATAAGACAAACTTTGAATAGTGCTAGTGACAAGAACAACATTACAAACATCTATTTTAAAATTCTGATAAATCACTTCTAACTTATAATGATGACCGCTACATTTGATATAAATTGGACAGATGAAATAAAAGGCTTCTTCTCAGAGACTAAGCAAGTAGCTACAGTATCATCGCAAGTATTTAGCATAGATTGCTTCCTTGACAATAGATATGAGGATCCAAATAAGTATCCGCAAATACAATTTAATTTGTAATAAAATTGAAATTTTTAAGGTATTTACTTTTTATTATTATTTAATTGAGGGTAAATTATTTACTTAAAAAACCTTATTTTTAAAAGATTCAACGATCAGTTAAAATTTAAAATATCGTTAATTGATTTAAACTTTTTATAAAAGCTTAAAAATTCTTCTAATTATTCGAATTTCTAACATATAAATAAAATCCTGTTTTTAACTTATTTATAAATTTTACGCTCATATTTATTTTACCCTATTCTTCTCATATAGTTGATCATATTACCATATTCATTTAAGCCCGTATACTTTACAAAAATCTAAATTAAACGAGCTAAAGAATGGTTTTACTTTAGGATTAGTAATTATGAATTAATGCAGTGAACATTTACAAGTAATTTTTTTTCAGATAAAAAAAGTATTATATTTTAAATTAGTCTAACTTAAATTGAAAATTCTAACGCTTTACCTAAAAGATTTGGGAATTATTATTCTGTAAATATTCGTTTTATAACATTTATAAATTTCTAATCAAAAGGTTTTTCTAAAGTAAAGCGGTGATGATCAATCAATAAGAATATTTTTCGTAAAACTAATTATGATAGCTATTCTCCCCTTTCTTCTGCTAATTGGATGCTTCACCATTTGGTCTGTTATAAAATTAGTAAAAAATAACATAAATTTGAAAAATAGCGTAACTTCAAGTGTTGTAATTGCTCTCTTTCTAGCTCATTCAAGTATAGTACAATATATGTTCTACGATTTCAAGTGTAAAAAGATCGATGACTAAGAAAGAGTTTTGAATGACTTAGAAGTTGTATGCTGGGATGTTTAACACACAATTTACAGTTATTTTGTAGCATTACCAAGTATTCTTGTATGGGGTCTTGGCACACCATTATTTTCTTTCTCACTGCTTTTGAAAAATAAAGATAAACTTGACACTATAGTTATAAGAGAGCAGTATGGCTTTATTTATAGAGGCTATAAGCAGAAGTTTTATTTCTGGGAGATTATTATTATTTATAGAAAGATTTTGATTATATTCATAGCTATATTTATAAAAACTGCTGGTGTTATTGCTTAGACTCTCTTTGTACTGATTGTCTTGATTATGTAAGGAATATTTCAATTTTTGAGTAATTTTGGTTTTGTAGATTTTTAATGATAAATAACGAGCAGTAACCTTTTAGCAGAAGGGCACTTAACAATCTTGAAGGCCTCTCTCTAGTTGCCTCTATGTTTACATTGTACTTTGGCCTTTTCTTTTTAGTGGATAAACCTCAATCTTGGGTGGATTCAAATCCTGATTATGCATATAGTGCAGTTGTACTTAACATTTACGTTAAGAAACTCTTTTTCTCTTTAATTTTACTATTCAATATTGGATTCTTCATATATTGGTGCTTTACCGTGTCATTTGAGATACATGACAGATTAATACTTAAATATACCAAGATTTATCTCTATTTCTGTTTATGTAATAACAAAGCTAAATTAGCAAAAGACATATAAGAACATAAGTAAATGCAAGATAATGAGAACTATTCTAAAATATACAAAATTAATCTAAAACTTATTAAAAACTTAACATCATAATTTTACAATTTCTTTTTTCATTAAAATCTCTAATAAATTTTTATTTTAATATACTAAGAGCAGTTTTTAATATTAACTCAAAATTTACATCATTTGTTTAAAGAGGGAAAATTAGCACTCAATTAAAAAAGTGTGGAGCGATTAGGTATCTATCTTGCTGAGGACAAAATTCTTTAAGTAGTAGGTAAAACTAAACAAGAATACAATCAAAAGAAGAAGTCAAGATCTAGAAGAATATATCAAAATTAAAATAGGAATTAGATAGAATTTTGCTATTTTAGCAAACATTTGCCTCTTCATATACACTTAAATTTTTATTCTGTTCATGAATAATATTTTTGGATTTTGTCAAAAATTAGAATATATTTTACTTGGGAATTGTTTACCAACTATTGTTAGTCAGGTTAATTTTAATAAACAATTTTACTCACGAGATGGAAATTTATAAAATATATAATTGTATTAATGAACTTTCGCTGTAGGTTGCCTACGAAAGCCAAATTTTTATAATTATAATGAAAAATATCCGATTAATTTTACTCTTTAATATTTAGAAATAATCATGACTTCATTATATATAATTAATTTCATCTTTATTATTTAAATTTAATTTTCCCCTTCAAATCTTACCATATCATATGCCTAGTCAAATTACCATTATTATTAAAATATCTAGTTAAATTTGTTTTTTAATATAAATTGGACATAACTAATACAGTGTAATGTTTTTACCTATTTTTCAGATATTTATTATGTGTTCACTTTAATTCTCACAATTTTTAATTAATACATTATTGAGTTAGTTGACTCAGCAAGATAATAAATCTAACTATATTATATTTTAATTATAAATTTTCCTAAATGGACAAAAATATAATGTGTTTAATATTTTATTAAAATGTTTAAGTCAAAATTGAAAAGATAACCCATTTATAAGATACAAAAAAGTTTTTTAGTGCATAGTGATGTTTTTCTCATTAAATATCATACCTTAAGAGAAAATTATCCATTTTAATGAATAAAAAATATGATCATGAGGCTTAATTAGATTATAAAATTTATATATTCTTAATATAAATAATTCAGAACAGCATACTTTATTTTTATAAAACTATAACGATCAAATCTACGAAAATGATAGCGACATCAGTTCTTAAAACTATAATAATTTTATAAAAGGCCAAGTTTAATTTGATAAAATTCTGTAACTCATAGAAGATGAAACAAATTACTCACTTCCACTAAAAAGTCAATTTAATAGTTTTGATAGATCAAGCTAGTAAAATCTAAAAAAATGATTATCAAGAGATTTCAAGGATAATGATTTCAAAAACTTGAGTTCTATACTTGGAATCAAAATTAGCTAATCCTTGAAAAATAAAATACTTGAGTAGATGTCTCTTAAAGAAAACTCTGATCAAAATGATAAATCTAGATTCGTTTCTAAATCAACACACGATTTATAAATGGGCTAAATTTATGTTTTTATCATTAAATATAGAAGTTATTTATTCTTTCTTTAATTTGAATAGGCATTTATCATATATTATGCAAACTATATTTTATAATTCAAAGATAGATTAATTTATAAGAAAAATCCCTCTAACAAATGATTTATAAAATTAGTTAAGAATTAAAGAGAAGAGCTAAGATCAAAATTCTTTAAACTTAAACAAAATATCAAAGCTTAAATCATAAGATTTCCAGAAATATTTTGGGATTGATTGTTTTTTATTAAAATCATTTTATTGTTATTGTAAATTATTTAGAGATAGAATGGATATTTTTATAATTTTAATTGTAAACGATAAATAGATAAACTTTCATCACTACTAATACAATTACTTTATTTCTTTATTAGCAGAGTAAATTTTTGGCATTATATATAATATCAAATTTATCTTAAAAAATAAATTCTAAAAAAACTAGTAAATAGAAATCGTTAATACTAATTACTTTCCGATAATGATATGCGACTTATTCTAAATTTTAATAAAACTAGAATCATATATTTGTTTTCATTTATATGGTTTAATTAATTAAATCTATTTTTGATAATATTTTGTTTAATTATAATTTTCCCTTCCTAATTCAATTAAAATTAATTAATATTAAATCTATTTGCTTCTATCGATTGACTAATTTTAGTAAATAATTGTTTAGGATATTCTAATTTTAAACAAATTATAATGAGAATCTTACTTATAATTTTAACATTTTAATCTAAGCATTTAAAGTGCTTAATGCTGGGGGTTTAGTTATTTTTTTTAAGAATAAATATTTTAAATATACCTCTTAAATATTCTAAAACAAAAAATAGCAGTATAATTAATCGATAAAATTAACTTAAATTCTAAGACTAAATTGATGAGCAGAATACAGAAGGGGATTAAGAATTCGACAATACCTTTGATAAGTTGATATTGAATTTTTATTAATTTTTCGTTTTTAAATTAATTTTAAGAAATATTATTTGAATCCCTCTATGAAGTAGAGACACTAATCTTAAACCAATAAGAAATAATAAAATGAGTCAAATTTCTGGTAAAGATTAAATTCCTGATTTATATTATTTTATTTAAGAATTATATATATTATTGATTTGCCCCCAATCTTGGAAAATAATTATCCCATCCATGATTTACAAATTTATATAAATTACGATTATTAATAAAATTTTTTAATATAAATACATTTTGATACTGTCATAGTTTTAAAAATTATAAAAATTTTATTTTACTATTTTTCTAAAATTTTTTAAATGCATCCCCAAATTTAGATGATCAATAAAATATGAGCAACTCATCATAATCTCCTAAATTATCGACTATTAAGAGTCTTTTTAAAGGTCAAGAAACACTTAAAACCCTTCTTATAAAATTAAAAAATGAGACATCTAATCAAAATATTATTTTAATTATATAAATGAAAATTATAAAGTTTCACAGAATAATAAACATGTAAAAAATTATATCTAAATCTATTTTAAGAGTTTCCAATTATCTATAATCAAATTAAATTATATATTCATATTTTTATTACGAAACAACCTTTAATATCATAATCATTGGGTTTTATTGGAAAAATAAGTAAATATGAAACAAATATATAAAATGAAAAGATCTTACAAGAGAATCAAAACCCCAAAACCCCTTAGTGAGGTTTATAAGTGCTTTGATTTGTAGGGTATAGTTGGGGTCTTATTGGGGTTAGTAGACAAAATGCAGGTTTTATATGAATTTAATGAATATTTAATGATTATTATTGTGCTTAACTCAAACAAATTTTATCTACTTGTCTTTGTGATAACTCTTGAATCTCGCTGTCTTTCGTTGTTCTAGAATGTCATCTAATGATTATATTGGATATGTTGGAGCTTTAACTATGACCATCTCAACTATCTTCTTAATTTTATCGCAGATTTCTTCTTATTTTATATGTTTAGCTGCTAAACTTATTGATTATTTCTCGTGCTTTGTTCCAAAGTATGACAAACTTCCATATCGCTCTCTAATATGATAGCAGCAACTGCCCATACATCCCACTAAACTGAGCCAATAGTCCATTTCTCTCTAATTGGGAAGTATCCAGGAGTACCAAGAACTTTAGCCAAAGTAACTATCTCTTATCTTAAGGCTCTATTGAAATCGATAACTACGACTTCTAAAGGGCAGAGGTTAAGCATAATATTTTCAGGCTTCAAATCTCTATGAACATATCCAAGTTCATGCAACTCCTTGACACCCTTAATCATATCTGTAAGAATATCATTCAAGTCATCAGGATATCTATTATGATATAGATAGTCTCTTAAAGTCATTTCAAATTTCTTGAGCCTTAGTGCGATGAAACCATAGCTTAATATAACAC
>ARYC01002094.1:0-21189 GCA_000711775.1 Oxytricha trifallax
TTCATTAAAATCATATTTAAATTTTAAGGCATTATATCAATTTTTTGAATTTAGAGTATTTGAAGAAATCAATGCTATTTTATTGCACTTAACCTTATATTTTCATGCTTTATAAGTGTTTTGTAAATTTATGAAGAGCATTCTATTTCTATGGTTTTTATTATTATCTAATGTACATTTAATGCTATTGAGAAACTATAAAACTCTAAATAATTTATAGTTAATTATAAATTATGCTAATTAAAAAATATAGATAGCATGCTCTTTGTCAGTAACTAAATTGAAACCTTACTTATTGTAGTTAAAAAAGTAAATATTATATGTTAAATCAATTTCAGATAAATGCATGTAAAATAAATTAACATTATAAATAAAAATTTATAATTATTTTAATTGAATAAAGTTAATGTTAAAGTAATCAAAAGTTTAATCATAATAATTTGCTGTTAGAGCGTATTGTTATAAAGTATGTTATTTCATTAATTCTATATGTTTACTCTATTGTTTAAAGAATAATCTCTGTGGTGACTATTTTTTCCTCTAAAAACTGGTTTTAATATCATGATATCTATTGATTATATTACTTTCCATTTATCGTTAAGAGATCTTAATTATAAAAATTAATAAAGATAATAGAATGAATATTTTGCTTATCATTTTAACACCTAATACATAATTATTAGGTGCTTTTCCTCTGTCATTGTCACACCCTATTGTGTTTTGTCTTTAGTGCTTAAACAATTTTCATAATGTTTAAGTCACTATTGTAAATAATTAATTGTCTATTGAATATTTTAAAGGAGATTATTACTATAGCTGAGATTAGTAATTAAATAGGATCTATATTTATTAAAACTACAGTATTCTTTAAGTTTAATCTTTTATACATACTTCATAATACTGCCTTGATTTTTATTATCATCATCATCTTGATTGTGACAGTCTTTATTTAAACTAAGAGGTTTATCTTTTAAAAAAAGCTATATATGCAATTGCTCTAAACTATTAATTACCAGTAAGCAAAGTTAATCCCCAATAACTTTAATTTATAAATAATAAATTATAAAATGAAGGTGTTCTTTTGAAATAGTTAGCCTACTGTTGAAATATAAGTCAGGATTATCATAAGTGATTCACTTTTATACTGTATTTTGGACTACTACATTTACTCAGATTATTATGAATTTACTACTTTTTTATATATAAATAATGTTCGCTTTGAATTATGATATATAAATAATAAATTAAATGATAATAATAATAGCACGAGTGTCCTTTTAAATAAAAGATTACTATTAAAAGATAAGGAAGTTGCTTAAAGTAAAATACAAAATAAAAAAGAATCATTGTATGAATAAATTGCTTTTACAGTAATTATAAACTTATAAGTAATTATGATTAATATAAATTATTATTTCTCATAATCATAATCAATCTATTCAGCAAAACTTTAATTTTTGTTTGATTAAATAGTCTAATATAGAGCAGTATTTAATATATACTAATTTTTATTGCTAATGAAATCAGAAGCACCTCAAATTCCTACCAAGATTAAATGTAAGAAAATACAATATCAGAATACGGTTATTAAAGGAGCTTACACATAATAGACGCCTGATATCTAATACCCACCACAACTAAAATATATGAGAGGGCCTAAATTGAAGCTATGACTTATATTTTATAGAAAACTGAGGATTTATTACAAGAATCATGTTGAAAAGATGCCATAGTAAGCTTGTGTTAGAAATGATCTATTCAAAATATCACCTAACTCTTGCTATGCCAACAATCCTTGGGACTCTTTGAATTATTCAAAGACTTATTCAAGCTAATTTGAGGTAATACTGCAGTTTTATGAGAACTATCAATGCTGCAGAGGCCACATTTTGATTAATACTTCTCTTATAAATGCAATGAGGGAAAGAGGAAATAAATTAAAATTCTTGAATCGGTTGGTTCACACACAGCGTAAATCAATTTTTCAAATTTTTGAAACTAAACTATAGACATTCGGTCCATCGAATTGATAGAGGAGCTATGTATAGGGAGGAGCGCTTGAGAACACTGATGGTGGTGAATATAATACAGCTTTTGATAGTAATTGATACATTCAGGAATCCATTTTTGCTAAATTTAGAAAATACCTGTATTGAGCAGATTCCCGATTAAGCTATAAGAAATCCCCAACATCATATCTATAGCATTAAGTGGAATTACAAGCAGCCATCAGAAGAAACCATGTTAGACAAGATGGAAATGCAACTAAAGCACAAGAAAACTGCAATCAAATCATTCAAATGATACAGACATGAGAAAAAGTGCCTAGGTAATTGAATTAAGGTAGGCGAGGGGAAAATGTAGACTTTAATATGTCCACTCCTAAAAGACTACTCTAAGTCGATAGTTCCACCGTAGTGAGATAGCCCGAGCTGCATCGAGTAATGCCCTTGTACCTTTTCGATTCAAAGATTTTTCCAAGACTTTGTTTGCAAAATGGAAATTTAAAAAATTGAAGAATTTTCAAGTAAGCTAGATTTAAAATATTTTGATTATTTTCAATAGTAATTAGAATTATTAAAGATGAGAAAGAATGGCTGTAAAAAGTATGATGATAGTTCAAAATATTTTTAAATAAATCAATTAGTTAAATATAAATTTCAAATATATACAAATTTATCTATCATGTAAAATGAAAACTAAGCTAGAAACAATCTGAAATAAACTGTATTAGGTTGTTAAGGTATGGGACGAAGCACCCTACAGAAAGTAGAAAAGTATATTGCACGTTGAAAGAGATAACCAAGATTTTAAAGGTGCCGATGTCAAAGGTGAGGAAGTACTGCCTAACTAATATTGATCCATTAGAAGATAAGCAGAAGAGAGGACCATAGCTCTCTAGCCTGACAGATGAACAACTAAACTTCTTGAGAAGAGATTCCACTCTCGAAAATTGGAAGATATACTCTCTCTAAGCCAGGTGCATACTTTTTCATAGAAAATATCCAAATCTAAGGATAACTCCAACCTTCCTCTATAACCTTTACAAAACTTCTAAAATTAAATTCAAGCAAATTCGTTCAATGTATAGATTGTCACCCTGAAAAATAATAGAGATTCAAGAACTTAGATGGTCAAGACTCAACAAACTATTAGGTGCCATTGAAAACGAGAGAAAAGTCATCTATGTAGATGAGGTAGTTTTCAAACCCTATTCAATTACTAGCAGAGCATGGGCTCACTTAGGTTAAAATTAATTAGCAAGAAAGGAGGGTATTACTCTGTGTGCTTAAGCAGCCATTGTAGGGGTTAGCGCGGATAGAAGTTTGGAGGGCTGTATTATTGTAAAGAAATCAATAAAATCTGCAGGTGTGATTGTTTTTCTAGACTACCTCAATATTCGCCTAAAAATTAGACAGTCCTAATATTTTAGGACAACTTAAGGTCCCATCACAATATACAAGTCCTGGATAAATATAGACCATGGGCTGACTTTGTCTCTTCAATGCCCCATACTCAGTGGAATTCAACTGCTTCGAAGAAGTGTTTGCATAGGTTAAGAACAACTACAGAAAGAAAGTCTTAGATAGTGACTTCAACATAAACTTCAGATAACACCAAAATACCATCAAGAGCTCGAAAGAAGCAGTTCCAAAAATAACAATTTAAAAGATTTGTAAAGACATATTTATAAAATTTATTACTTATATAAATTAAAGTAGCTTGAATTGATTATAATATATTTATTTATTAATAATTTATTTAATTCATTCCTTCTCTACATCAGCGGGCTGTCTCTTAGAACTTATTTCATTTTCAATTCCATTATTGCTTGGTGCCTAGGATGCTGGACCATAGTCTTCTACTTTTGCTTAGAATTCTACAAAGCTTTAGGTTATTTCGTGGTACTTTCTTTTTTGTTTCTTGCCTCTTGGTTTTGACCCATTCTTTAACATTGACAGAGCCTTGCCCTTAGTTTCTATATTATTAATAGTTAATTTCAATGGTTACTTGAATAGAATGGTTCTTCAGCTAGCTTTTTAAATATATCATCCCTGATCATTATTTTCTCTTTGATTTCTTCCTATGCATTGCTAGCGTTTCTTACCCTGTTAGCATTTTTTATGATTGCAGTTACATAGCCTGGCCATAGGGTACCTAGAATCCCATAGAAGTACTTTCTATCAGGCACCACTTAATAATCAGAGTAGAAATTCATGAATTTCATAATTTCTTCATCATCCTTAACTTGAGCAAACACTTTTTGGACCGAGAGCTCCTCATAATAGGGAACATTAAAGACCATGACATCAGCAGCTTTTATCAAGCTCTTGTCTCCAGACAGGAAATCCTTCAAGAATCTAAGAGTAAAATGGTTGTCTGCAGGCAAAAAGTAGCCCCCTATTCATTATTTAATTTCATTATAGCTTACGGCTATATTTCAAATATATTATAAGGTCAGATTTTGATCTGAACTTTTGTTGTAGTTCACGAGCATCATGGGCACTCACGTTTTCTCTCTACATCTATCTAAATAAAATATTGTTATTATTTAAAATCAAAAGTTTAAGAAATTCTGACCTGCTAATTAGAATCCTTAATTTTAATCATTGATTTCAGAAGTTATTCACACTGTAACCCAAGTTTATCTACCGACCAGAATTAAACTTTTCATAATTCTAAAACTATAGTTTAAAGCATTAAATTCAGGTGGTGTATATAGTGCATATTATTTAAATCGAATTTATTAGTCCCCTTCTAGAAGCACTTACCATCAACACTAGATTGAGTGAGCTTTTTAATTATAATAATCAATTTTAATTATTTTTATATATTAATTCTCAGTTTCCAATTACCATTCAAAAACTAGAAATTATTTTTATTTGAAACATTCTGATTTATTCTTTAGCAATTAATTAGGTTGAATTTATAATTTGAGTTGCTAATCTTTATTAATCCAAGTGAATATGCTTTTCAGAGTGCGCATAGCAAAGTACTAGAACTAAGTATATTTATTGACAAATTATAATAATTATCTTATTTAGTTATTTAATGTTAAGTTATTAGTTATGAATGGCTGTAAAATTATAAATTTGAGCATTATTTATATTGTAACTTTCTTTTCTAATAAAATTATAGAGCTGAGAAATGTTTCAGGTTGCTGAATTGAATGTCGTAATAATTTAAACTTTTATTAAAAGCTCAAAATTAGAGACACGAAAACACACTTAATAACATTGCACTTTACAAAAAAATAGTAAAGTTTGATAGCAAGGAGCACCATAACAATGCTAATAATTATATTATTATTATAGTTAAAATCAATTGTCTTTTATTTATTATAAATTATAATAACAAAATAAATGGCAGACATTTGAGGCAAAGCCTTTGTATAAGGTACGTTTATAATTAAAGAAAATCACGCAATTAACATTTCTATAAACAATTTGCTCATTTCTCCCTTTCATAAACAATTTGCTCATTTTATTTTGAATATTTGAATTAAAAATTTTTGTAGATCATAAATTCTAAGAAATTTATAATATAATCAATAAGAAAATATAAAATGGGAAAGAGGCACGAGTATGAAATAATTAACACAATTGTTAAAATTCCTTGCCCATTCTGAAAGAATATGATGGGGCACTTCAATTAGAACTCACATCAGTCTCAATCACAAAGACGAGAATAAAGAGAGTAGATCACTTGAACTTGAGCTTAAGAAAATCTGCTTATATTGCAAAAAACAATTTGACAGAAGCTACAATTGTGAGAGGCACCAACTTAAATGCAAAGATAACCATCACCATCAAACTATGCTCAAGAAAAGGAAATAGACTGACGAATAGATGTGCAACTTCAAAGGACCAGCAATAGTTACATACAGAATACCAGCGGGTGAAGAAGTATATACTCTTAGACAAAGACTCCAAAAACTAATTTATAAAAATCTAACAAAGCCAGTAATCTATGAGGGGGACGTGCTAGAAATAAAAATGTGGCAGTAGATAGCGAAGACTGCATGAAAGCGAATGGCAAACTTTATGAAGTTGTGATTATTGATCCCCATGGAAGTTAAAGCAAGAGTTGCCATATCCAACACTAACTGATAAGTAAATTCTTTCACTTCCCATGCACCTGATACAGGAGAGAGGCATCATAATTCTTTGGATAGTAAATTAGAAGAAAGAGTTAGCTAGAAAAATCCTTAAAATTCATGGTTACCAGGAAGTTGATCAAGGTGAACGGATAAAGTTGACAAAGAATGGAGCTCTATATCCAGGATGGGACAAATACACTTCTCACAGTAACGAATCTTTCTTAATAGCTAAAAAAGGTGATGTAAAGGACATCGTCCAATTTCACAAAGCAAAATCAGTCATATTTGATGCTATGAAAGGGCATTCTCAGAAACCTACAAAGATTTACGATTTTGTCCAAACAATTGCACCTGATCGTTTCAACATAGAAATATTTGCAAAAAAAAATAACATAAGAAAAGGATACACAAGTGTAGGTAACAGGCTGACATGAGAGAGAATTAATGCAATATATTGAAGTGAGTTATATTTTAAGTGCATTATGATAAATTGTTTTATTAATAGTTTAAATAAAAAACATATTGATTGAGTAGAAAAATTAAACAAAAAGAGCTCAAGATTAGAAAGGTTATGAAAAGGCCGCTCTAGAACAAAGTTGAGCAATATAAAATCACTAAACCCTAAATCCATGACCCTACTAAATGAGTGGATGCTCTTTCTGAAATATTCAACAACATCAGAGATGAGTTCCTCAATCAGTCTAAAGTTACTAGGATACTTCTGCAGCACCTTTAGACGAGATGAATAAGAGTTTTGAGCAAAAAGAGTATCATAGAAATGGTTACATATATTGAGAAAGAAGAATTTGTATTATTATTGTCCAAAGTTTGTATATTATTAAAATAAGCTACTTGTTTGAAAGATTTTAAGTTTTCAAATAATTACAACTGTTTGATTAAATTTATATTAATATTTATAATTAAAATTTTGATGACTAATGTATTTATTGATAAGCGTAGTATTTATCAATTTAATATTTTCCCAATTTTTAAAATTCTTTTAAATAAAATTCAATATAAACATATAAAGTATAATATAATTTAGAAGGAAGATCTATTAAATATTTATTTGACCCTATGAAAATATTAATTTATAATGCTTAAAATATGGATTATATCTTTAATCATTCAAAGTAATTTAATTTTCGATGATAGAAAGTATTTTTTTATGTTTAAAATTTAATAATTAATTAATTAATTAATTTTATTTGACAGTTATTATCAACATTACTTAGCATTATTGCTTTATATTTTGGCTCTACTTTTAATTCTTTTGGCTTTTTCTAGCTTCAAATGTTCCACTGCTTCTACCGTTATAATAATTATTACCCTTATTAAGCCATTCAATACTTGCATTGCAATAATAACATCAGTAAGTTATTTTGTCTTTACCGATTTGTATATTATTGTTACAACAACTTCTGAGTGCAATAATGGCTTCCTAGATATACTGCTAAATCTATAAACTATCAATTTCACAATTTTAATATCATTAATGAATTAAATTGAGTTTGATATTTCTATCTCAATTATGTAAATAAACTTATCCTTAAAAGCTAGTAAAAGCTTTTAAGGATTTGCTTAAAGCAAAGTGTTATTGGCCTTGTTAAAATTTATCATCCATTAACGAGATCTTGCTAGTCATTATTTCTATTTCTACTTTGAGTGAGGAAATGAAATCATTCAATTAATCCTAATCGAGAATTAAGGATTGTCTGATTATTTTATGAAAATGTCTTGCAATCACAGTGTCTTTAATTGTTTAAACAGCTGCTAACATCATTTAGCTGTAACTCTTTATATGGCATTTGGATATATTAAAGTTGAAGTTAATAATATCAACATTTTTGAATATTATGTTTGCAATATTTTTTAATTATTTTCTAGGGTTGTGATTAAATTTAGATTATCTAATTGTTGATGCATTTGGTGGTTTCCTGGAATTTATCAATAATATTATTAAAGTATATTTGGAACGGAAGTTCTGTAGGTATGTAATAAATCATTTGAAATATTAGTTAAAACTAGTACTAATTAAACAACCTCGTAATCTTAGTTTATTTTAATACTAATTTAAAATATATTAATTATGTTCAGATTTATTTTACAATTGCTTCAGGATTAGTTCTTTTAATAATCAGAGTTTACAGAATGCAAAGTGATTTATAATTATTAGAAACTATGAATATAATAATAAATTAAGTCATCAGATTCATGATTTATAATAGGAAATTAATTAATTTAATCAAAAACTTAATATATTAAAAGGTATTCTAACTAATCAGACGCAGGTCGACCAACAGCACTCACATAAAATGTAAGTTTCAAAAGATATATTAAAATTTTTTTTTTAGCGGTCCTACCTGGTAGGACCTGGGGTTTCAGCAGACTAAAGCTTCGCAAGGCCACACTTGGAGGGGAGTGACTAGGATGAGAATGAAGATGAAGATGACGAGGAAGAAAAAGATGAAACTGCTTTTAATCATGTTTCCATTTTTGATAAGTTTAATAAGTATTAGTATTTAGTTTAATAGATTAATTATAATTCAAAGTATTCTTATTATAAATCATGATTTACTCATTGAGGTGTTTTATAGATAATAATTCAAAAATTAAGAAGAATATGATATTTAAATTAAAGAGAAGGTACCATATCATTAAGATTAGATGAAAACCAAGAAATGCCACATATTTTTATTTGAGATATAAGTTGAAGATAGTAGACAGATTCACACAAGCGTAAGAGATACTCCGTGATTTGATTTTGGCATTTAATTATCTTCAACGGAATTATGTAAGAATCTAAAAGTTAGTAATTATTGATACAGTTATAGCAAGACAGTTTGGACTTTTTAACAAATCTGACAACAATAAGTTCAAAACATTGTGCAGCCTTTAATGTATTTTTAGTATACATTAAACAGCTCTACTTTGTTTCTAACTTAAAGGCAAAGTTAAAATAAGAAAATTCAATACACACAAAGAAAGACTAATATTTTAGTAATTCAAACCATTTCTAGGAATTCATAGCATCCTATAAAGCTTAATTAGCAAAATAGGGAAGCAGAAGTTCCTCAACTAATAAATGATAATCATAGAGTTGAATCACTAATACTTGTAAACAGCAAGCGAGAGCAAAAAGATTAGTAGGGTTCGAGATGTATAGAAAATATTTAATTAAGACTCAAGTTTGTGATCAAAACGTACAACATCACATAAAAATCGGAAATTATTTAGGGTTAAAATAAAAGATCCGATCTAAGCCAGAACCATAATTAACAAAGATTAAATCTCTCATTAGCTTTTTAAAGCACTATAACACTAATTTCCTTGCTTGAATCTTCTCAATAGCAATAATCTTACAGAAATGCTTTATTTTGATGGTGTTTGGTTATATGTAAAGCCCAACTCTGGAAATATTATTCTAGCAAGGCTGTTGAGACTGATCTTAATCACGGAAGAATTCAAAATACTGAATAAAACTTCCTACATTAATTCCAGTAAGACATAAACAAAACCGTTTATTAAGATCATAGATGAAATACTCAGTGGAATTTTCTAAAATGAAGAAAATATTGAGACATTCTTTGAGAATAAAGGCTACTTTCTTAATCTTAAAAACCAAAGTCACATAATTAAGTACTAAAGTGTTAAGTAAGTAATATCTATTTCTAATTACTTGAAATTTGATTAAATGAGTATTCTATACAAAACGTCATTTGAGAAGATGTTAAATACTGTTATTTAGCTATTAGTCTCTTTCCTGTAGGTAATAATATTAAATAATATTAAATAATATTTTAATCATTTTAAAGTATAACTATTTTAATTTATATTTTTATCTATTGCATTTCTTCCATAAGTATTTTATTTTAATATAATGTCTTCTTCTAACGCTTCCTTATCCTGTTCATCCTTCTTTTTGTTCTTAGTTTATTTCTCATTATCTTCCTATCATTATATATTAGCTAAAATGTCCCCCCCCCACACCTTAAATGATATAATTTAATAAATAAACATAATTTGAAAATTTTCTAAATTTAAGTGATAATTAAATTGATAAGTTTAAATACATACGCTCAAATTGTATTATATTGAATAAATTTAATCTCACATATTATATTTATAACTTGTTGGATATTAAATTAGTGTATATGCCTATTAATTTAATCTAAAAAAACTGAAAGAATTTTAATTTTTTAAAAAGTAAAATATTAGCGTGGTTACCACAGTGAATATATGTAATCTAATAATATATATTAATTTTTGTTGTCAATTTAGTTAAATCATTTTATTGTTGCTAAAAGCGTCATTTTAACATAAAAAAATTAGTTTGCTGCAACTTTATGAATAAATTTTAATTTAACATTAAAAATCTAATAGTTTGTTTAGACCCCCGTCAACGAATACTACTAAATTATTTATATAAGTAATTAAAATTATTTTTATGTGCCTTAATTTAAATTATTTTATTAAAAAATATATATATGATATGCTTGAGTGTTTTAATAACAATCTACACAGTTTAAAGTTTTAGTCGATTCTTGATTAATTTTGATACTTTCTAAATATTTAATTAGAAACATTTTAATAAATCTTATACTCTAAATCACAATATTATTTAGTTTTAAATCTAAGAACTTGTTTTTTGTTGTATAGTTTTTATTTTTTTCATCAAATTTATTTTAGAATTATAGTATTACCAATTAATTGCATTATTTAAGCGATAATTTTATGAAATTATATCAATCTTATCTCTTGTCCAAAGAAATATGCTTCTCAGCTATCTCCATATTTTTTCTATGATCATGATAACACATTTGAACTGTTTTATTTGTTGCAATTATGTATTTTGAAAGCATAATCTAATTTAATAAATATATAAATGTTTTAAACCATTCAATAAAATTAAACTAAAAAGGTAAGAAATTATATTTCGAATAATTCCTAATAAATGAAAAGAAACAAAATTAAGTGATATATGTTTGAATATTATACCAATTTATCACTTTAAAACCTTTTTCTTTCTTCAAATTATTACCGTTAATATTGATAACTTCCCATTATACTGTTGAAATAGATTCTTAAATATTTTATTTCTTATAAAATAATATGTTTTGTAATTTATAATTTCATATTGATTATTATCATTATTCTAAATCAATATAATAACAAATAATGAAAATCATCCATTTTTATGCATTTACAAATATAAGAGAGCTAAAGTAGTTAGGAAATTGAAAAGAAATATAATTTTTGATAATGACAGAACTTATACAATGATGATGAAATCTTTGAATTCCTGCATTTGATGTTTAGGTGCAGTTCTCTCTATCTGCGACTCTCTCATTTGATACTCTTCTATCTTCAAATTTTTATATTTTCTGGAATTTCATGCAATTTTATACTGTTGCTGTTACTCTTTTTAGTTGTCTACTTTAGTGTTTCTTCAATAGTTTTCTTTCATGTTTCTATCATTTAGGCTTAATCTTGAAAAGTATTTGTCAATCTCTAGTTTATTTCCCAACAATTAGCTGAATTTCTCTTATATTACTTCGATCAATTTTTCCTCAATCCAATATCTTATTCCTCATCTTAATGCCAAATCTTCTCATTGATCCTTTTGGGTTTTATTATATTGATCTCCCGTATGCATGTTCCAAAACATTTTTCTTCTTCACTGCATAACTCAATGGCTGACTTTTGATATTGCAATTCTTTATGTATCAAGATCTCACCACTTTAAAAAATTTCATGAATCCTTGTTCAATGTTAAAGATAAGATAATATCTCAAGTATGTACCCCCCCGCCTTTGACAAAATTTTAGATTATTGATTAACATTCTCTCTATTCTTAAATATAACGCTAATGAAATATCTCAATTAATAATAATATTCTTGCATTTTGTTTACTTGTCCATGTCGAGTAACATTCTTCATGGATATTCTTAAAAGTCTATTCGTATTTACTCTACTATTATGGTTATTATTCAGTCCTTTAGTATTTAAATTGTCAAAAACTAAAATAAAATATTAATTTATTTATGAATATTTTATTAAATTACTACGATGACACTCTAAAAATAAAATTATATCGACAAGAAAAATTAACAAGTATTTAAATTAATAAATTGTTTGTTTCACAATAACGTTAATATAGACTTAAAATTACTTTCGACAATTTTCAGGTTATTATATAAATTCATAGTCATATAATAAAATTTATGAATGAATGAAATGTAATATGCAATAGCTCCAATATATTAAGATTTCAGTTTGAAATTAAGAAGAAGTTTAAAAAATACAAATTATATTATATTATTTTACATTAAAACATTTAATCAAAATTTTATGATATATTTATTAGGCAAAATTATTTGAGCTTAAAATGAATTCATATTAAATACAAAATTTGCATATTTAAATGTATAACTAGCATTTTCTTGTACAAGGCGACAATGACTAATTATTTAAATTCCAGCTTCATTTTTCTTATATCCCAATAAATCTAGCTTTCCTTAAAATGTACGACTATTAATTCTAAACTGACTTCTTATATTCAAACTCAAAGGCCCTAATGCTTAAAAGTTAAGGTTTCGAATTTTAACTCTCATCCTAGGTCACTATTTCCCTTGTTTTTAAGAAGTCATAAATAATAAACCCATTTTTATGAAAATTGCAGAAATTTATCTCAAATTAATAACCATTCTTGAATATATTATTATTTAAGTTTGAATTGAACAAACTTAACCATGATTTCCGAAAACATCGACGGGTTATCGGTGATATCGTGGAACATGGGAGGATCAACAGTTGATTCCATTAACTTCCTCTTGAAAATTATCAAGGAGAAGCAACCACATATAGTTTGCTTACAAGAAGCTCGTAGCACCAAAGTACACTTACCAGGGTTCAAAATATACTAATCAACCACAAAAATATCAGATGGCTAACATGGCACCATCACATTGGTAAAAGACACAATGGGCAGAGTCTAAATTCTTGACTCCCTCCCGCTCTCAATAGATATCTAGCTAATAGATCTAAACCTCAAAATCTCAAACATTTATATTTCTCACTAACACAAGAAATATAAAAATATCTTTGAACAGGAGATAGAGACGAGGTTAAGAAATCCATACTATATAGTAATGGGAGATTTTAATTACGTGGCCAAAACTTTCCAAAACACGTATTAGATGACAAGAATTGACGTGACGTCACAAAATGCAATTGACGTCATTGAAAGCAGAGGTTTAAGTTACTCCAGTGCGCACGTTCTTTAATCAGCCTCAGATCATTTGGCACTTTTTAAATAATTTAACTTCAGATATTAAAGTTAATAATAAAAGTGCGTAACAAAATAACTTGCTGAGACAAAGCTTGAACTTGAACAAGACTGGTACAACAACAAATAAATTAAACCTAAGATAAGAACAAAGTAAGCATAAACTAATATAATAAGAGATAACGTCGATTAAGTTAAGGACCTATGGCTAAATGGTAATGCTAAATAAGCTACAAAAGTCTT
The DNA here is from genome assembly GCA_000711775.1 of Oxytricha trifallax. Classification (NCBI taxonomy): domain Eukaryota; phylum Ciliophora; class Spirotrichea; order Sporadotrichida; family Oxytrichidae; genus Oxytricha; species Oxytricha trifallax. The sequence goes on from ARYC01002094.1 coordinate 13,632, forward strand.
AGAGAAAATTATAGGATCAAAACCCGCAAAAATAGTCACATAGCTAGAAAGTTTGACTAAAGAATAGTCCATCTAGAGTGCTAAACAACATCTATAAACACAAAATGCAAGTACCTATTATAAACCACTCACAAACCACAGACTTTTATCGCCAGTCACTTAATTTATGATGGGAACAGCCTACTACAGGTTCACTAGGAGACACAAACTATTAACAGATACTCTTAGAAACTTCCCTACTGATAAAGCACTAGGTCCTGACAATATCAGTGACAGATTCATTAGAAAGAAAATGAATGCTTTACCACTACTATCTCTAATAGAAGAATGGATCAACGGAAAAGCACATCCACCACCCTGGATGAATGATGCCAACCTAATGCTACTCTCAAAAACAAATAGTCTTACTCCTACAATACAGAAGACTAGACCTATTGCAATGTCTTCTGCAGTAAGAAAACTATTCGAGTCAGCATGGATGAGACTTTTCTCCAGACATCTATGGAGCACCATCCACAAATCACAAATAGGTTTCAGGCCTATGGCATAAATGGGATAAAATATAGCTGAGCTTATACAAGAAATACAGACAAGAAAATACAAGCAAATTTGGTTTATAGACATAGCGTCAGCTTTCCCCTCTCCTCCCATGACTCTCCTTATCGATGAAATTGACAGAAGGAGATAGATTCTCAAGGTTAAACTTCCTACTTGAGATCACAAAAATTGATTAATAACTAATTATTAACTAAAAAGGGCTAGTCCCTTACATATATTTAACATATATATTCATCCGGGGGGCCTTGAGCCCCCGATGAGGATTAATTATTATTATTATTATTATAACCGATGTACTTTGAATCTAAATGATCTAACCTGCCAAAGTCTCTAATAGAAATTTATTAATTTACCTCCTATTTAAATTTTTATTTATGATATAATTTTCATATATAAGGAAGTAATAATTATTATCTAAATATAAATTAATCTCTTCATTATCCACCTCTTTATTAAATGAATTAAGTATAACAAAACTAGGATTTCACTTGCAAGATGTGTGCAAAGCCTCATGATAGTTACAACGCCTTAAAAAAAACACAGAATCAATAAAAATTGGGGACAATTTGGGTAAAGTTAAATAAATCAATAGAGAAGCAACCTACTCGAAATAGTCCAAGAGCAATAAAAAGATAATTGAAAATATTCAATTAAAACTGAAAGCAAGAGATGAAGAACTCGGTGTCAGAATTGCTGTATTACAAAAAGTAAATACAGCACTCAAACATTAAATTGGTTAATTAGGAAAGAAAAAATGTGCTTAAGCAAAAGTTGAAGCAGAAACATAGCTGTAAACTCATCCTTCAAAAATATTAAAAATTATGCTGCCTATAGATAGAATTTCTTTAACAAATATCATATAAAATTACTCAACTCCGAATTTTGTTAACTTTATCCAGATGTTGTAATAGTTGAATTACCATTTTCAGACACAATGCTTAAGCTCCCTTATTATTTCTTATCAGATAAAGATCTTATGACTCTTGAAATTGAACAAGTTCAGAAAAATGGGTTGCTTTGTTTTTGGGTGACAAATAAAAAATTAGAATTTTGACTTGAGTTTCTTAGAAATCATAAGTATACTTTCATTAGCATGATAGTATGGGAAAAAACAGATGACGGTGAAAATTTTATTGGAGGGCCAGGATATTATTTTGACCATTAACATGAAATCTGCTTAATAGGTAAAAAAGGCTAAAACTACTTCGATAATGTTCTTCACACTTACCCAAATATTATCAAAGCATAGACTAGGGAAGCATCTAGAAAACCAAACCAGATTAGCTCTATCATATTCTAAAAGCTATAATCCCTAAGGCAAGAATTTTAGAATTATTTGCAAGAGACCACAACATTATTGAAGGAGGCATAGCAGTTGGAGATTAAATTAGTGATAACAGATTGAGAATGTTAGATTGTGGAAAAATAGTTTGAGCCTAAATTAACTTGAATAAAATTAAAAATAAAATAATTAATTTCCTTTAAATTTATTAATTAGCTATTAAATATTTAAATAGCCTTGCCCATTGGCTTATAAATTATTTTTTAATATACTCATTTTCAGAATACCATAATCTAGTAATTTTAAGTTCTAAGTTTGACTATAATATAATAAGTGACTTTAAATTTTTCAAATGCTAAGTGTTCTCATATTCTTATTGAATATAATTGAAACTAAGAACATAAACACATATTTTTATTACAAAGGCACCAGGGCGGCACCAAGGGCTTTTTTTAATTTTCCCAAGGGGCTTTTATTAAATAATACTAGGGGTTTCGTGGTTTATTAAATATTGGATTATTCTAACAAGTATTTTTCTATATAAGTTTTCTTGAATTAATTAGTAAAAATTGTTTTAATTACCAAGAATTAGAGAATAATCAAATTTTTCTCTATAGTATTTATTAATATATTACTAATTTAATAATTAAAATCGCACTCCAACCCAAACGATCATAAATTTGAGTTAAGTGCGGAATAAATTAGAAAATAAATATAAATATATAATAAATTTTAAAAATAACATTTCGTTTAATACAAACGACATAAGGTTTTAATTAATAAATAAATATATTACATATTACAGTAATTAAATTAGATTATATAGTTAATTTTCAAAACCAATCAATTAAAAAGTTAAATATATTATTTTTTTATGATTTAAAATTTATTAATTAAAATATAATGTCGTTTGTAATAAATGAAATGTTATTTTTAAAAGTGATCATATATTTATATTTATTTTCTAATTTATTCCGCACTCTAACTCAAATTTATGATCGTTTGGGTTGGAGTGCGATTTTAATTATTTAATTAGTAATATATTAATAAATACTATAGAGAAAAATTTGATTATTCTCTAATTCTTGGTAATTAAATCAATTTTTACTCAATGTTATTCAAACACATTGAAAACTTAGGAACTTAAGAAATTTTGTTAAAGCATGCTAAAATGCTGAAATAATCCAAGTATATTTCAGGTTTGAAATTAAATCTGCATATCTATCAATTAGCTGGTCTTTTTTTGCATCATTATCAATATAAATAGACTATTTGATATAGGAAAAAAATTCTCAACTGGGAACATCTCAAAGTGATAAGACCCAAAGTAATAAATACTGAGTTGAAGCAATATAAATTTTCTCTGAATGTACTGCCTTTTATGATACGTCGCATTCAAGGAGAAATATAGTATTAGCTCTCCATTTTTCTTATAGTCAAGTTTCTCAATTAACTCCAACAAAAAATAGTAGAAGGTCTTACTATTATTATTTCCCTTAATTATTTAAAAGAAAACCTAGCCTTTATTTGAAATTCCTGCAAGCACATTCACCTAATACAATCTTTGAGAGAGTTCTGAATAATACTTAACTCCTTTTAAGCTCCAACTCTTCTTATCGTCATTTGTGAACTGAATACTGCTTTCATCAATGTTAACTATAGTTCTAGCTAAGCAAGATTGATCTATAAAATCTATTGATGCAAAATGGCGAGCTAAAATAGATTATTAACAATTCGTCCTTTAATTGATTTTGTAAATCTTTTTAAAGCTCATTTTAATTGACTATTTCATGAATTTTGACAACTTTGACTTGCTAATAACTAAGCCTAATTTTGATTTGAGCTTTTTGCTGATTTATTAAGTTAATTTTAATAATACCCCACCATCTAATAGACTTTGAATGAACAATCTAATCGCTTGACAATTTTAACTAGAATTCTTATGCTATTTTAACTACTTTAGGGCTAATTAATAATTTGTTAGTTTAGAGCGTTATCTAGTTAAATTCGGGAAATTTTAAAACTTCTAATAAGTTAAACCTTTGAGCATCTTTAGTTTTAATATAATTCTTTTAAATAATAGATAATATTTTCTTAAACTTTCTAATTTTGCTACTTAGCTATAATTATTTTTTAACAATTGAGCCCCATCAATGAAAATTTCCTTATTAATACTAGTATTTTTATTATAAGTATAAGTTTGGAAAATAATTTCAAAATCTTATAAGCTTTATTCTTGATTTCATCAAAACTCATATCACTATTCATTGAATTTTAATTATACTGGAGATGAGCTTAAAGAGCTTTTGAATAATAGTCCTTAAATTCTTATTAGCTAATAGAGGTTTAAGAGGTTTAAAACAAGTTAATGCATTAAATTTGTTTAGCTACAGCTACTAAACTTGAGTCGCTAATGACACTATTATTTACAATTCCTGAAATTGATTCTAAAATTTTGTTTTCTTTTTAAAGTAAGTCATCTAGAGTTATAGTCTTCAGCTCTAAATTTTCTTGTGTGAAATTTTAAAAGTAAATTATCGATGTAGTTTTGCATTTCCAACTTTCGTCACTTATGACTTACCCTTGAGAGCATGAGCTATTTGATTAATTTTCTTCTGATTCTTATTATGAGCTATCATTGTAATTTATTTCCAAAAATTTTCGAATATCAGTTTATTTGAACGCATTATACTTTTTGGGATTTTCCATTTTGATATATAGTTTATTTAGCTTTAAAGAAATTATTATTCTATAAGGAATTCTTTTTAGTTTATAATTATTTTTACTCCCTATTTATTAAGCAAGCTTAATTAACAATATAATATAAAAAATGATTAATTAAGTAATATTAGTTATTTTGAAATATTAAATTGCCTACAAGAATAATAAATAAATGGAACAAAGACTTTAGGAGATCAATATTTACTAATTAAGAGAGAAAATTGGAAGCAAAAAGAACTTGATGATTTTTTGACCTAAGAATGTGGGGCATACTTGCCAAAAGTAAACTGCACCAATGTCTATTTCTTTAGAAGTATAATTAATGGCAATAAAGAGGTAAAATTGAATAAATAGCGACTTTATAGTACTTGAAAAGATCAGATGGCATAGTTGCTGCTGTTCCTTAAAGAGAGGGTCTAACCTCTGATGATTTTCTCGAGTATGCCTAAACTAAACCTTTGCTTTTAAACTACTTACCTGATCAATGGGCCTGGTTGCATTTGGATAAGAAATGGATAGTCGGCATTTTGCTGTCTTTGGATTAAGAAGGTATTAACGGCATGATATAGCAAGCTAAAATAAGGAGAAGATAAAAACTTGATTAATCAAACAACTTGATTATACACATGAAGCCTGAATTTGTTTCTGCATTAAATAACTCTACAAGCTACAGTTGAAAGTATATTAACATCTAATTTTTGTGTTAGTTTAAAAAGGGAGGTCAGAGTATCTAATGAAATAGTCAGTCAAACGAAGATAAAGGCCAAACTTGAATGAAGAGATGAAAGATGGTAACCATTAATACAGACAGAGCAAACAGAAATACCTAGAAAACAATAAAAGGATGAGAGAAGAATTCCAAGGAATGCAAGATCAAATTCATGATTTAATGAACTACAAGTAACTGGTCCACCAACTCCAGAATGAAGGACTCTTAGATGACCAAGGCTGTCCATAAATTTTGTGACCTATTTAACAGAATAATAACTGTTGATAAAAAGATTTATCATTTTAAGAGCTAAACTTATTAATTTGATTAATAAAACTTTTCAATTTAGTATAGTAACCTATTCAACATATAAACCAACTTTAATTTTAATGTCTATCTATTTAAAATTAAGCTTCTAAATTTTTTCCTATTTATTTAAATCAATTTTTTAGAAAAGTTTGGAATATATTTATTTATAAAATCTCAACCTTTAAGACTTTTAGAATGACAAAAATCTTAAAATAATGTTTGTCTTTTTTACTTTTTGTAAATGACATATTGTCTGTAAGAGATAAATTTTTGATAGAGTTTTTTCTAGCTTATTTTTATTTGAGAACTAGTTAAAACAAATCGAGTCCTTAATTATCAGTTCTTTATAGTAAACTTAGAATAACTATATAAAAGCAACCACTACTATTTTATAAATAAATTTTCTAATTTTACTTTTTAGAACTGAGTTGAAAATAGTAGAGTTTATGATAGTTTAGTAGATTTCATGAGACTTTAGGAGACTTAATGAGATTTTAGGAGATTTTATTGGAGTTTAAAAATAACTTAATATCTGATAAATCAATTTCAAATTTAACTGTTTAAAGAATTCAAAAATAAGGAAGCTAAATAATAATCCTGAATTTATTTAGTTAGCTTATTTATAGTAATTAGAAAAAGGTAATGATGTTTCGACTTTTAGGTTTCGTGTTACTAAATTTAAATCTATTAGGGGCTATGAAAAGAGAGATATATTTTTTTAAATAATTTTCTCAATGATCAAGCAAAAAATGACAAATAAATAAAAGAGTAGTAAGAATTAAAAATAAATTGAAGAGTCCTCTGAGGTTTCTCATTATACAGCAGTGTTTTTTACTGAAGAGCAACAGAAGCAATTAAAAATTGAGGAAACAAAAAATAAAATTTTAGAGTGCCTAAAACAATAAAAGATTATGGGGAAAAAAACTTTTAAAAATGTAAAAATTGAATTGCAGAAAAAGTTTGGTACAATCCCCATTAATACTCATAAGAATTGGCTGATTGCAAAGTTGAATAATTAAAAAAGTGATAGCAAATTAAATACACCTGGGAAAAACTCTTTGCAAATAAAATAAAGTGGAAATCAACTCAAGAAACCTATTTTAAGTTAAAACTCAGATAATTAATTTGCAGAAAGTGATAAGAATTAATACGCTTTTGAATTAGAATAGCAAAGTAATATGCTACATCCATACTCATATGAATCTTTGAGCTCCAATTAGAAACTAACAGAAAATGAGGATTCCCAAACTTTCTCAAATGGGATTTACCTAAATTCAGATAGAGTCTAAAAGATAATTTCAACAAATTTCAAGAAAATGACTGCCGATGCCATAAATAACATGTACGATAGACTGTTGGTTTAAGTACCTGAAGTTTTAGAAACCCAAATATTTGAAAAACTTAGTTAAAAAATAGATAAAACTATACAAAGAATAGAAGAATTAGAAAAGAATATTAAAGACTTGGATGTTAATTAAATTCAATAATTAATAAGAGAAGGAATAGAGGAAATTTATGATCCTTAAAATTGGTAATTGATGTCATTAAGAAAGCTTCCCCTACTATTGGAATTGTCTCTCAAGAGCACTGGAAAATTATACTAAAAGTGCCCAAGAACTTTATTAAGTTTTAAACAAAAGGATTGATGAAATTCTAGCTATTCTTTCATAAATTAGTAAAAAATTTACTAAATTTGAAGAAATAACTCAAAAAAATTTAAAGCTCAAGAAGCCCTTAATATCGATTAAACCAAAACAATAAAATTTCTAACCGATAAATTTAACAAAGCTTAAGAAGAAAATTATAAAGTGATTAATGAAAGCATGGAAACTATTAATAACAATATTAAAATAGTAAATTCAATAGTCGCATTTCTTGAGAAATAAGAAATTAAAAATTAAGGAAAAAGTATTATTCAATAGCAAGCTAAAACATCTCAATAAGCATAAATTTCATTAAACTTAGGTAGAACCTGGCTT
>ARYC01002095.1:0-80870 GCA_000711775.1 Oxytricha trifallax
AAAATATGGCCGCCTTGTGCAGGAATAGATAGAACTTAAGACAATGGCAAGGTAGCTCTTCCCACCCAAATATATTAAGAAAAAGAAGCAATAAACTTTTGAAGAAACGGAGGGAGATTAAACAATGGCAGACAATACGAAGTTTATCTACTCAAGCAATTCAAAAGTAAAGAATGATGGGGAGATTATCGATTTTAACACTTTGGGGACAAAGCCCAACGACTGTGCTGTATCACGTACCGATCAAGAAGTTTCCATTATTCCGTTTAACGATGGCTTTTATTCATAGAGATTGGTTGATGGAGTGCCAGCTCCTTTATCCAAAGATTCATCGTAAAAAAACCAGCCATTAAGTACCGATAAAGTAAATAAAGACATACTAGAACAAATTAAATAATTCAATAAATAACTATTTAGCTCAAACTATGAGCACTCTAAAATAACTGCAATTAGTAAATATAAACGGCTTTTAAGATTAAAGTTTAAAGATGAAGCCCTAGTCTCCAAATTCATTAAACCGACTAAGGATTAAGTACATTTGGAAAAATGCTGTAAGATAACTATGAGATTGGTAAAGGAGGCTGAGCGCAAGAAGGCAGATGCCTTGTGAGAGTAAATACACTACGTTACCTATGGCCTGTAAGCAATATCAAAATCAAGAGAGTCAATTTGTTGTAAGAAGCTAATAAGGACTCGTTTATTCTAAAAAGAAAGATTCTATAAGCACACAAGAAATCGCATATTAAGGCCAGAGTGCCGCTAATACATCGGACAAGTATAACGAAGAGTGGTAGAGAAATTTCAACTACTATATAAAAACCAGGAGGAGTCACTCTTAAAATACATAAACTCGCTCTTCAATGACACTCTTTCGACAAATAGATTTTCTAAGAGAACTTTGAGGATCGTCGACAACGCAAGGACGATTCAGAAACTAAAACTAACGATAGCAGACTAAAGAAGAATTGGATCAACCTCAACCACAATAATAATAAGTCATATAAGCAGATCTTAAGAGGAACAAGGCTAGATTCTTTCAAGTATACCCATAATACTTAGAGTCAAGACAACTTAAACTTTGATGAAATTAAAGAAATTTGTGAGAAACTCCCTGCAACTACCACTTTCTTAAACGAAACTAATCCATTGGTCGAAACTTCGACTAAGTACTCGTCAATTGGTGATAATGAGTATAACATTGAAGAGTCACAGCACATTGTGGAGGCGCCTTATCGTGTAACTAAAGATAGTTCATTGTACGATAGAGAATTCGTAGCAATTATCTAAGAGAGCAATTCTTTGAGATCAAAAATACTCGCTATTATTGAGACTCTTAAAAGTAAAAACAAATGGACCGACCATCATGAGCAGTGGCGAAACGAGCTAACATCAACATTCTTAAAGCTACTTGATGAATGGCGCGAGTTGGTTAAATCTAAAAAGCACGACCTGCTCCTTCAATTGGTAAGATTAGAAGGTTTAATTAACTTGGGCTAGCTTATTGATCTCTTTCCACTCTTGGATCCACTCTTATAAGAATTAATTCCAAGAAAAGAATGCTTAGTAAAGCCCCCAAAAGTGACAAAAAGATCCATGTACCAGAAGCGTGTGAACCTTAATTAATTCATGCTATAGTGGGCCACTTTGTATAAGCAATTGGATAATAACCTAGTGATAATAGGAAGGGTAGTAAAGTATAATATCGTCCAAGCAAAAGAGTTCGAGCTCGTGCCAATTCTCTGCCTCGAGAGAATTACGAAGAACACCCTTTTTGCAAATCAGAAAATAAAAAAGCAAAATACTAAGAATTAAGAGTCCATGTTACGTAATGTAAGTTGGCAGCAGTAACAAGAAAGCTGGCTTAGTAGCAGGAGGTACTAGAACAAATGGAACATCATTTATCATATTTGAATAAAGGGGCAACAGTAAAGCCATCGACTTTACGACAAGCCATCGCTTGGTTAAATAATTTGCCTTCCTTGTTAGCTTAGCTATCTCTATGGGAAAGTAAAGGGGCCGATCCAAACTTTGCAATGATTATGGGTGAGAGCAATGCAAGTTAGCTGCTAAATTCGAGGGCCTTCTTATTTGATGATGTCGAGAGCAGAGAGGTAGTGTTTGACAACAGCATAGCACTTCAATACACAACTTTCAAACCCCATAATAAACCCCATGTTGCTGACGTGATAGTTTTAAAAACTTTGCATTCTATCAAAAGAAAATTGTCAGGTAATGACATTGATGATGGTTGTGAGGAGATTACTTAAACTCATTGAGTAGAGCAGCCTAAAGAGATAAAATGCAAGTATTTGACTTCCAAATCAGTTGAATACTCTCATAATAGTGGGCCGGCTAGATCATAATATATTTCAGGTCTTAAACTTAAATTATGATATCTGTAATTTCACAAATTATTGGAGTTCTTCTTCAATGATGATAGCTTTTATCGCAGTAAAACTATTGATGATTTGTACTACATATGACTGTCTTATTCACGCTATTCACAGATTTCAATCGCACTCGCTCACAACTAACTTTTTATTACTATAAAAGATTTAAAACTCACAGCCGCTCTATTCCTAGTTTCTTTTAAAACATAATCCTCCAAATACTTATATTTCTGCATTTAGTTAGCTACTTGATATTGATGGGGATAACCTAAAATCAACAAGCATGTATTTTGTCAAGCATTTAATGTTATTTCACAAGTGAAAGTAAGAGTGTTATAGAATGACACTTTTAAGCATTGGGTAATGATAGTAATTTCTATACGAAGAAACTCATGACATGGGTCGATAAATTTGATTATTAGGAGAATTTTATAGATATTCATCCTTCAGAATGCGTATTTAGTAAGTAAATTTTGGAAATATTTAAACACAAAAACTTCATATATTCAAGCTCTAACTTTGTAGTGGATGGTTCTCTTGAGTTTGTCCTTGGCCAAAGTTGTCGCTCATTATATTTAGACTGCGCATCTAAGGTCTGTATGGCTACACCTGCTGGAATTAGGTCTTCAAGCGTTTTACTTGCAGAAAGAAATCCTTCCTGTCTGATCTCAAATGTTCTTCTTCTTCTTTAGTCTCTTCGCACTCTTATCTTGTTCGACGGCGCTTCGTATTGGACTTCAATGAGGAAACAGCCCTGCCTTTGCCTTCTACAATTGTTCAATCAATTTTTTACTTCACTTACAGGAAAGAAGCATGCACCGGTTGAAGGCTTCCGCAAACTCGGGCCGAAGCTATACATCTAAAGAGCGCTTTTCCACCTATCATGAGAACTGCTTTTGCCTGGCCTAGTTAATCATCTCTTGCAGCTATTCTGGTACGATAGTATATAGGATGTCTCCCACCCATTTTCTATCTATATTCTTCCAGTCACGAGGAGATGGTAGGTGGCTCATAACTTATTCATACTATTGGGCTAGATTGAGGAGGTCCATTACAGTTAGACCTTCGAGCTAAGGAATAGCAGAAACTTTTACCATATCTCGTGAGATGAACTACTTAAATAATGGAAGTGATGAAGTTATTGTGAACTTACATTTTTGTCACCCTTAAGAATCTCACTTAGAAAATAGGAATTGGTTGATTGGAGACTCGGCAAGTGGGCCTTGCAGTCTTGAGAGAGGAAGATGTATAAATCCTTCTTACTTTGCAGTTTAGTCTGTAAGTCCAGCAAATTTATCGGCTACTAGTTCATTTAATCTAATAATATACTCTAATTTATTGCCTTCAGAATTAAATCACAGTGGGTTAGGATTCTTGGGATTTTGTGGAGGGTGCCATGATTTCGTAAATTTCACACTACTAAGAACACTTTTCTATCTAAAAGAGAATCCCTATACAGAATCCGGTAGAATTAAAAGGAATTCCTTAAGAAAATAAATGAAAAACTTCCACTCTCAAGAGGATACTCAGGATGCTTACTACTAAATCCCAACGATTAATCAAAATCAGGATTTTTTCTATCAGGATTTGTAACTAGAGCCTCATTCATCACAATAGCATTAATAGAATGAATTAAATAAGACCAATTGATAAGTTCTCAATGATGAGGCAATTCATAACATGACATAATTGATATACTAGAGCTTAAGAGACCCATGTTAAGTTGTGCTTAGCGCACATTCAGCGAACTCCTTCACTATGATAAAAGAGCAATTTATCTGAGACTAACATCCAGTACAGGATACAGTTAGAAGCAAACTTATCGACCCCAAACCAGCAGTTGTAACAGCTATGAAGCATAAACCTGGACTAACTTCAATGATAGGAGAGTCTGCCATTAGAAGTCTTGCTATAATGTCGCTGGAGTACCTCGACCTTAAGCTAGAGACATATATTCAGCGCGATAATTTTGCTACTAATGAAGAAATTCAATGCAATTATGAGGCAAGCGAATTCTTGCACAAGCCTTTGATCCTTTCGGAATTACGAAATGGAATCGATGAAGACATAGCCAAATGAACAAATCCAACTCAAAGGCTCGCACAATAGCGCAAAACTCCCGAGTTTAAGAGAACGTAGGTCCAAACTAGTAATAGTACTGTGATGCGACTTTTCAATCAAGGAATTTAAGGCAAATGCATTTCAAACATTTTTGGAATTAAATATTCTCTCGTTTAGAAGAATTTAAGAGGAAAACAAAACCTCCAAAAACAGGCAGACTTAAAGTAATACGCAAGGAGCAAAGATTTGCTTCCTAATAGAGCTAAACAATTTATAACGGATATACCCAGAGAATCTGGAGCAATAATTACATCTGAAAAAATCAAATAAGAACTCAAGGATGAGTTAGGAATTAGTGTCTCGAAGTACAAAATCATAAAATTTCTAAAGTAAGTCCTGGGCTTCTCCTATCATAAGGTGTACCAGATTACACCAAATCACAATACGTCCATTTCGAAACTAGCAAGACAACTGGCCGCTGCTGAGTATATCCGTGCTATGTGTCGGGGAAAAATACTAATCAATGTGGATGAGACTATAGTGTAAAGTACCGACAATCGGCACTATACTTGGGCACCACCCGGGACTACAACCCTCTCTACTTCAGCTAGAAGAATGATCAAAGTTTCTATAACTGCTGCAGCTTGCAGTGATGGGAAATTACTCTTCACCGTAAATAATAGGACTAACAATAGTTCAACCTTTATTCATTTCATCACCTTAGTGGTTAGGCATTTGGGCAGGCTTGACCCTTGGTGGTTCATCAAATACCTGATCATAGTAGACAATGCCCCTTATCATAAGAGTTTCGTCACATTATAGGCGATGAAACTGATGCACTTGCCAATTTTATTTCTGGGTCCTTACTAATTTGACCTCGCGCCTGTGGAACAGGTCTTTCGTTGTATCAAATAGCGTGATCTGAACGAATCCAAGTGTCTGGTTTCAACAAAGTAACTAACTCATAGGAGCTAATTTATTTATAGGAGGCAGATCTCAAAGTACATGCAATTATAGGCGTTGTAGATATCAAATCTGGACATGACCTGGTTAAAAGCAGCGTTTTGAAAGGCACTCGTAACAGCATTACAATATTTTAGTTTGTGTAATGTGTGATCTAAATCACAATCTAGAGGTATGAATTTAATACATTTTGATTTCTATTTTAGATTTGAAGTTTTGTAAATTTGAATTATTGCTTTCAGCTTAGCAGATGTCAGTCTAGGAGGTGACAAGTCACTACATTCAAAACCCCAAAACCCCTTAGTGAGGTTTATAAGTGCTTTGATTTGTAGGGTATTGTTGGGGTCTTATTGGGGTTAGTAGAGAAATTAGGCCAATTTGCAATATGAGAAATAGAAATTAGCGAAATTTAGGGTCTATATATGATGAGAAATATTTAGATTTACTGCTTAAGCTTAGGTATGGTACGAGTATTAATATAGATTAAGTCAAACCAGTACTGAATTATGCAGCTATAGCAAAGCTCTTACACAAGAGTGCCTCTACTGTTAGGTATCACTGCATGTTAGCTGTTTAGCATTTTAATTCAGGCACTTGAAAGCATCCTGCAAGAAAATAAAAGTTCTCACAGCACCATATTGACTACCTCTGCGACTCAAAGACTTTGAAGTATTGGGCACACTTTCCATTAGACTAGCGAGCTGTGATGTTTCATCGCAAGTTTCCTGACATGTGTATCTCTCCTTAGACTATAGTCAATATTTATAGAAGAAATGGTATTACTTTCAAGACTGTCAACAGAGTGAAGAGAGTGATTGATTTTACAGTGCCATTTTATAGTAATAATTTAAACTATATATATGATTAAATGCAGAGGGCTATTACTAATAACATCAAGTTCATACACGCTGATGAAGCTGTATTCACCTTCAACACTTTTATTAATAAGTCTTGGTATAAGAAGTATGATAATATAGAAGTTTATGACTAAAAAGTGAAGGTAGTCACCCATGCAATATTAGCTGGTATAAGTGAAGATTCAGGCTTAGAGAGTTATGTTTTTCACCCTCGCTCTATTAAGCGAGAGTAGTATATAGAGTTCCTACATAAACTCAGAGAGAAGTATAGTAACCAAGAAATCATCCTGTTTGTTGATAACCTTTCAGTTCATAAGACTAAGGAGTCTAAGAAAGCTTATGAAGAGTTAAACATAACTCCTGTATACAACGTTCCTTATAGCCCCTAATTTAATGGAATTGAATTCTACTGGAGCTAAATCAAGACTCACTACAAGAAGCTGCTGCTGTATCATCTTATGCATGACTTGCCCATCGATACAGTTGACTTAATTCAAAGCAGCTGTAAGAGAGTGAGCATAGATAAGACAACAATTTGTGCTAGAGAGGGAAGAATGAATGTTTATAAATAAGTTTTAGATTTAAACGAATGAATATATTCACATATTAAATTAACCCAGAAAGGGATTTGGCTTCTCTTTCTTCTCCTCTTCTTATGGCTTGCCTAGGCACATGTTTCTTCTCTTAGTGCCAGCACCTGCATCTATATTCATTTCATCTGGCTTTTAAACATCTTTATAAAGTCTCTTGCTAACTTCATATATTTTCTATGACTTTCTCTCTCTGTGAACCTTTGCATTCTCTTTCATTAGGAATATACCAGTCCCAGATTTCCCTATAAAGTTATAAATCAATGCTTACTAGAGAGGTAAGGATGCTTCTTAAGCTCAGCGAGCCAGGCCTCACTTATTAGTATGCCTTGCTTCTTTTAATCTTCAGGAGAAATAGAGTAGCGTTTTTTGTGAGCTTCTTCAATGATCTCTTTGAGATAACTCTCTCTTAAAGTGCCAAGAACACCAAAGAAGAAGCTCCTTTCTGGAAGCTTGTTGGAGAGTTGTTTCTTGGTAGGAAGATAAACAACCAACTCTTCATCATTCATCGCATCCTCGTAGAGATTAGTGACTGAAATCTCTGGGTAGTTTGGTATATCTATCAACTTTATTTCATTGTTTTTAAAGGCTTTCTTCTCATCGCAGAGTATAGCTTTTAAGAATGAAATTTTGGTACCTTCCATCGTTGGAAGGAATAAACCCACTATAGTATATGATTAAGTATATGTCACATGCTTACCATGCTAAGTGAGGTATCGATAGAGATCTTCCTTGCTTCTAAATCTTGAGATCATTTCTTAAGCTTCAACCCTCTTCATTGCAGTACTTATAGATTCCATCCTTGTTCCTTCTCTTCTTATTGAATTTCAAATTATAATATATAGAGTTCTGGATCCTACTATTAAAAATCTTAGCATTAAATATGGGCATCTTATAGGAGGTCAACCTGGTAACGATACGTGGAGAAAGCTGGCAGAAGCTGTATCAAACTTTAGAGATGGAGCTCCATTATTATCAATTTAGTTCCATTAAATTAGTACTAAATTTGTTTAAACTTAATTAGTACCGGTACTAAATTCGTTTAAATTTAATTGGTACCAATATAATAGTACCAAAACTTAATTAGTACCAAGTTTTAAACTAATGAGGTTTTAATGGAAAAGTTCCAAAATGGTTCAAAACCTAATTGGTACCAGTACCAACTCGATTTTTTACTTGGTTGGTACCTAAATCGAAATTATTAAGTATGAAATTAGAAAAATTATATTTATAAACTAAGCATAAATATGATCTCTAACACCTTATATTCAACCATAATTGTTGTCGTATCAACTCCTATACAGAGTGACTATAGCCAGAATAGTTATTAGAGCTTTATAATAGAAATTTAAATTTGAATTAAACATGGCGTCCAACTTAAATCGTAAGGCAGTTTCTCTTGGAACAGGTCAATCATTACTCAACTTTGGCTCCTCCAAGAAACCAGAAGTAATTTATATTGAAAAGGAGGTTGAGCTAAGAGCTCTAGAGTTTGAAGCTGAGGTCTTTAAAATATAAGTTTAAAACAAGAAGTAGAGTGCAGAGATAGGAGTTTAAATATAAGTTGAATTGGTTGAGGAAGATAAGGAACAGCAACCAATTGAAAAAATTAAAACATTTTAATGTGAAGACTGCTAAAATTTCTTCTCAACTGAGTCGAGCTTGAAGAGGCACATTAAAGAAGTACATTCTGGCAAAGCCAAGATCTATTTTAAACATGACAAAGTGGATGGAAGGTACCAATGCACAACATGCATGAAGTCTTATACTCACTCAGCCAAAGTAAAGAGGCATATGCAAAAGCACCACTTAAGTGAATTCCTAATTAAAGATAAAGAAACTTAAAAGCTTATACCTGCTAAAAGAAAAAATAACTCTCTTGAGTCATAAAGAGAACAGGAGGAAAGGCTCAAGAGGCAGAAGCGTTTTGAATCAATGAATCAGCCAGCAAATGGTACTCTTATAGCATGTCTTTAAGAGAGAGCTATGTATATACCTGCATTGAATGCAATTGATATTGAAAGCTGTATTGAAAATTACTTGCATTTTGACTTGCCAAACAAGGCTAAGCTGATAGTGGTTGATGAGTATGCTTACAAAGTATATCCTTTCAAGTATCTCATTAAAAATGAGCAGTATCAAAATGAATTTGCAAATGAATACATAATACTGAGGGAGGCTTAGAAAAAATAGTTTAAGAACTTGCTTAGACTTGATGGAGTTATTCTTGGGCATGGCTTTGTTGCATTATGACTGAAAAAGTTTGAAATGACTTTAAGAGAGTATCTCTATCATAATAGATACCCAGATGATTTAAATGAGATACTGTCAGAAATGATTAAGGGTGTTTAAGAGCTCCATGAACTTGGGTATGTACATAGAGATTTGAAGCCTGAAAATGTTATGTTAAATCTCTGTCCTTTAGAAATTGTAGTCATTGATTTCAATAGAGCAATAAGATAAGAAATTGTGACTTTGGCTAAGGTGCTTGGCACTCCAGGATACTTTCCAATCAGGGAGAAGTGGACTAATGGCTCTGTTTAATGGGATGTATGGGCAGTTGCTGCCATAATCTTTGAGTGCGATATGGAAAATATGTCTTACTTTGGAACAAAGCACGAAAAATAATCAATAAGTTTGGCTTCTAAACATATACAACAGAAAGATGTCTGCAATGAAATTAAGAAGCTTGTAGAGATGATAATCGTGAGAGCTCCAGCTTATCCAAGATAATCGCTAGAAGACATACATGAAGCACTCAAGAGAGCTAGATTCAAGAGGTACCACAAAGATAAGCAGATAAAATTTGTTTGAATTAAATACAATAATACTCATTAAATATTCATTAAATTCACAAAAAACCTGCGTTTTCTCTACTTACCCCAATAAGACCCCAACAATACCCTACAAATCAAAGCACTTATAAACCTCACTAAGGGGTTTTGGGGTTTTGATTGTATCATGAATAATCGAATGGTTCTTAATTGGAAAGGTTAAATTAAGCCTGAGAAAAGCTACGTTAGTGTAACAATACTGGTAAGTTGGACATCTAGAGGAATATGTAAATATTTATTTGAAAGGATTAATGTTTACTTAAATTAATTCAAATTTAAAATTGAAGTAATTTCAATTTAAAAGCATTTAATTATCAATAATCATAATTAAAATAGCAAGAGGATGTCTCTTAAAAACATGAAGGAAACGTAAATTATCAAGAGCAAATAAGACAAAGGGATGGATAAAGAGCAAGTGAATTACAATGTGGACAAGATTTTGGAAGCTCGCAAGATAGGAAATGAAATGGAATTTCTCATAAGATGGGAAAACTATACTTCAGAGTATGATTGTTGGATACCAGAGTCAAATCTTCTTGGAGAGTGGGCAAAGAATGCAGCAGAGGAGTTTCTAATAGACAAAATGCCTGAGCTCATGGACGTTAAAGTTTATCAATTGAGATGCACCTCACTATTGAAAAGAGTTATGAACGGGAGGATAGTAGTAACCGGGTAAACAAGGGCTGAAATATAATAGCATAATGAGGATAAAACCTCGCATGTGGCAAGACCTCTCATTCCAATCTGTCTGCTCTAACCGCAACCAGTAATAAACTCAATAGTGGACACTGACGAAGATGACGATGGATAATCTGAATCCAGCGATACCTAAGAAGGTGATGAATAGAACAGATAATCTCATGTAATAACGGAGCTGGATAACCATGAGTGTGCTCTCCTCAATTATTCAGGTGAATGAGAAAATCGGTGGCTCGGTAACCATGACATGTTCCAAGACATTAACTATGGCTCGATGGTTGAGTAGACTCGGGAAAAGTTCATTCAAGGAGCCTATAAGCAGATTCTCTAATAATTCAAAACAACCCGTTTATATTCAGAGAAAATTAAGTAGTTGCCGCACGATGAAATTTTCAAGAACACGTATTGGCATCCGGGTAAGCAAGATTAAAAGACACTAACTTGCCTTATTACTGCAAGCAACATGGCAGCTGGAGGCCCACTGTTTGATTCTCCAGAAAAGTTTCACGCTTTGTATGAATCAAGAGCCCACATCTAAAAAAGAAGAAATTTAGAGATGCCTTGGGAGGAAGGATACTGTTACAAAAACTTGCCATATCTATTCTACGACCCCAATGAGGATTAATGGTTCAGTCCTATTTTAACAAGAGTGTTTTCTGGTGTAATTCTTAGAAATATAAAAGCTACCATACATTAGGGATAGTGGGGTCTCTTAGAGACCGAAAACCCAGATAGAAAGTTCATAATCTAAGTATTGATAAGGAACATCGCAAATAAAGATGGCAAAGAGGAATTGTAATAGCAGTGTAATGCAGCAGTCGTAGTAAATGATCAAAACTAGTGGCTGCTTCTTGACTTGGCAGAAGACGGGCCGATTGAAATTATCCCCGACGGAGATAGGCTAAGTGATTGGTATCAAGGGGTGTTATACATTGCTATGCTAGCTATTCGTCCAGATAGTCCTCCATAGAATAAGAGGGAGGCGTTTAAGAGGGAGTGGCAGCGCATCATGAATGGGAAAATGGTGATAAGTCAAGGCGGAAACAGGAAGCTTATTTAGAGTAGTAGTAAAAGTTGTCGAAAAGATCGGAGAACCAACCCTCACAACCAAGGAAACAAATAGCAGAGAACCAACAAGTCGTCAATGCCAGTTAGTACTTCCAGGAAATCCAGAGCAGAGTAACTAATTGGCAAAAGAACAGATAAAGATAGAGACGCGGATGCTTAAAGAGCATTATTAGAAAGTACTCAAAAAGCCAGGGAAAAGATGTCGTAAATGCATAATAATTCAATGAGGACTAAACTCGAGAACATTCTAGCGGAGCATGTGTTGATTATGTAAAAAACAAAGTTGAAACTTGAGAAGATGTTACACTACACCTCATATATTGGAAAATTAGATGTGCTACCGTTTCCAGCTGATATTCAATAAAAATTGCAATCTCCAGAGGAAGACAGTGAGATAGTTAAAGCTGCCCATTCTTGGGTTGTGCTTGAGGGCTCAAGAGCGAAACTGGCCACTTTAAGACATAGATAATTGCGGATGGAGGGCAACAAAAATAAGAAGAGCCGCTTATTATTAGAAATGACCTCAACACAGACTGGGTGGAGGAGAAATTCAAGAAGATTATACTTTCAATCGAGGAATAACTTTTCAGCTTCACATTGAAGATGTTTCAGGAAAACCCCTTCATCCCGTACTCCCTTGTCAATAACATCAAACGCATTATCTCTAAGACAAAAACCACTGAGATTTAACGGCGCTATGAATAAGAAATAAAGCTAGAATAAGAGAATATCAAGAAGGACAATGACCCTAGGGTGGCACCTGCCGAAGCAAGAACTTGTTACCTGCAAACAATTAAACTGATTAATAAACAATGACTAATGCCTATTAAATGCAATTAATTAACAAATAAAAGTAAGTATTTAAAATTTCTTTTCACTTTATTTAAACATCTTTAACTTTGTTTTAAAAATGGTTGTTTACTTTGAAAATAAAGTTTGTATATTGTTATTAAAGTTTGGCAAATGATGTTTTTTTCTATGTATAAATTAAAAATAATAAGAATTAAGACTTATAGATTATTATTGACTTTGAGTTTTAATTGCTCTAGTTTGCTACAGTATTAAATGAAAGTAAAATAATGAATAAAATATAACGAAAGCACCCTCTATGAACATAATCAAGGCAATTTCATTGATTTATGATTATTACATAAATCCTAAAATATAAGAATAAATCAACTGTTGGTAATAATAATAGTTAATCAACAAACAAAGATAAAAGTTAGAATAATAATAAAAAATAAGAAAATAATGAAATTAAAATTATATAGTAATAAGACTATTTAATTTATTAAAAAATAATAAATAATATAACTAAATATAAAATTGTTCAGCGTCCTTTAAATACCTAAAAAGTATTTTACAATATTCGACCTGAAAAAGTTGTCGTAACTGTGAAAAATGGCATTATAGTCAAAAATTGATACAAATATAATATTTTCTAAATATTTCCAAAACAGCCAAATAAAGAAAATTTATTAAGCAACTTAGTGATATAACTAAATATATATCTTATTAAAGTATTGAGAGCTAAGAATCCAATATCTTTTCTTTTGATTTCTAATTGACATTCAGTCCACAGGCTGCACGTATATATTTAAATCGCCCATATCCTTATATTTTTTATGACTTCTGACTTCGACAGTTCATACATTTACTTACTTTAAATTATTTTATTTTATTTATAAACACTTTTATTACTTGTTTTAAGATAATTTTTTTTAGGAATCTATTGTTGGACATTTTTGGTACATATATTTATACCTTTGAAGTATTTTTTAATTCTTCATTTATTTATTACTGTATTTGTTAATTTATTTTTTCGGTTAATATATTTTTTCAAACATTTTGAACTTTATTTTTTAAATCTTTCTATTCTTATATTTACATCCCTTTTCTATTTATATGCAACATCTAGACACAATTTCCCTCAATTTGTTAAATTAATTAATGTGTTTGAGGCAATATTATTGTTAGATAATTGGTGTTTTTATCATAGGAATGGCCTTTTGCTTTATCTTATTTTTATCAACTTAAACTTTACAGTATCAATGTTTCAATAATTAGCAAGCAATTCTTTAAAAAAATTATTTAAGATGTTTGTTCAATT
Organism: Oxytricha trifallax; assembly: GCA_000711775.1. NCBI lineage: Eukaryota > Ciliophora > Spirotrichea > Sporadotrichida > Oxytrichidae > Oxytricha > Oxytricha trifallax. The sequence continues at coordinate 13,573 of ARYC01002095.1, forward strand.
ATAGTCTATCTATACATGTATAGTTAACTATTTTTTATTCAAGAATGTACAAACAACAATGCGACATTATAAAATTAGCAGTTATAATTCATTAACTGATGAAATTTAATGACACTATTCACTATACATTAAACACTAATCTGTATATTATTAAGTTTTAAGTACCAAGAAATACAATAACTTTGATTGAGTATATCACTTTTATTGACTTATAGAAATACATTAGCTATTTTTACAAATAAAATATTATTAAAATCAGTTCATTATTAATATTCATGCTTGAATAAATTAAATAAAAGAGTAGTAATATATTTTAAACGTTAATTTAATATTCATTTTAAGAAACTACTTGTTATATTATAATTATGACTTAGTATTTAAGTGACTTTTATATTTTTAAGGGATTGAATTGTTTTATTTAATTGTTAAGTATTGTTAATACATTGTTTTTGTAACCGACTTCTATACAAATCTATTGTTTTAACATACACAAGTTTCACTTCTAATTAGTGTGGATTGAATTATTTGACTCAAAGAATGGTTATTTATTAAACAAAAAACTTGCTTTTGCGACATACTGCTTCTTCATATTACAGGATAACTATGAATTTAGTAGTAAGCACTTAATTCATCTAAGATAAATAATCAAACATTTATATTATTTTAATGAACCAATTTCTTTTCAAGTTGTTGTAATCATTCAATATAAATCATATTAAAATGTATTTTAAGTATATTTCTATCATTTTATGTTAGAATAGGTAGAATAATCTTTAAAATGTTTGATTTAATAATACGAAAAAATGCTTTTAGCTACTCAACTAAATTTAATAAATTAATATTGATACAAGGAGTATATTTAAATAAATGTAGGCATTATTATTGTCGCAGGATATATGCAACTAGGGATTTAATTATAATTTTAATACCATTTATAAGTATTTAATGCCAAAAGAAAGCATCTTGAAATTGTAACAGTTGCTGGAATTAATTCAACTATTTCTTCTGCTATCTATTATATTTTCCACAAATATTTATATTAAATCTTATAATCGATTTAATTAATGATATTTAAAATAAAATAAATAATTATGATAAGTAATTGCTTGCATAGTCCTTGAGTTAATTGATTCAATCCTCCATCTGTTATATCCCGCCTATCACAACTGCATCGCTGCCCTTTCCAAGTGCAAGTACTCATCCAGCTAACTTTAAAGCTCTCCTAGACTCAATTTTACTGAGAATTAACTTTAGTGATCGTCAATTTGATTATAACTTTTTTAGTTTTGCTAATTTAATAGTTAGGATCATTACAAATTCAACAACTTAATTGAGATTGGTTAGCCATCTCTGTTGATCACAACTGCACCTGTATAGATGCCTAGTGATGATGTTGATATTTGCCTGGATGATTATTAAAGAATATAGATTCCACCAGTTGAAACCTCACTCAAACAAGATAGAGGAGTAAATATTTATAAATATATTTATATATATTAAAACTATTTACCTTAAGTTATTATCTATCTATCTCTATATAAAAACTAATTAAAATGTTCCAAATGTAATTAGTGCTTGTAAACACTTTGAAATGCATTTAAAATGGATATAGAGGCATTGCTTTGAGTCAAGTAAGCAGACAGATAAAAAAATGTCTTCCCATCTAGTTGTGCAAAGCTCAATTCCATTCAGTTAAGACGCATCAAAAAGTCACTTTGCACGCTTACTGCTTCTGAGCAGACCAGTTTATTTGTATTCAATTGAATAATGTGGCTGTGTCAAAAATCTGTCTTTGATGTTTAATAAATAATTGTTATATTCAATTCGAAAGATTTGAATATGTATCCAACACTAGATATGTGATTGGCAATTGCAATAGTAGGCTATAGGTGCATAAAACTACTATTTAATTTAGAATTTACATTAAGTTCTTAGAGTATTGAATTGTATTTATTAATATAACCATATCTCCATACCATAAATTGATGTTTTGTGTAAAGCATTTACTTCACATTGCAATTAAATTTAATTGAAGCTTTACATACTTGGGTCAAAGGCCATAAATATGAGATGGATAAAAGCTGACATTGACATTGGCAGAGTAATCAGACAGCTTATACTGCAGATGAATACGCAAATAATGCTAAGTTTGAATAATTTTAGTCTTAAACGTAAGGAATTTGCTCAAGTAGTTTGGTTTTAGAAGGCACTCTCACATCTATCGGATTAATAACAATCATTTAAATTATTATAATTGATTTCACTCAAATAAAAATAGTTAAGAAGTGTTAATTATATAATACTGTCCTATATTAAACACTAAGAGCTTTATCATTCAGTGATCATCTATCGTTTAAATTAATTTTTATAAAAGCATCAACCTGTTATTAATGCCTATATAGTTATTTTTCATTAGATATATTCATTCAGCAAGCAATAAAAATAATTAATACTTAATTAGAGTGTATTTCCAAGAAAAGCAAGCAAACAAATTAAATAAATTCATGAATAAACCCCTTAAAGCTAATGATCTGTTGTCTTACAAAGTCTAAAGGATGTTCCCAAGTTATCCTTAAGTTCTTAATCAATTTCCTTGAAGAAGCGTTGTTTCATTCTGTAATCAGAGGAATCATGTATAAGCTTTAAAAACTATTTACTCATTATAAACATATCAATTGATTGTTATTAAAAAGTTTGCATAATAGTTTATGGAATGAATTGATATTAATTGACACATTTATTTGCAAACTAAAGCCAATTGCTTATTTGGAGATGATTACATAATTAGAAGAGAAGACTAAATTGACGAGAGAGATATTCATATTACACAATTATACCTGAAGTCTTTGGGTTTTTAAAACTTGAAACAGGAAAATAAACATATTCATTATTAAATCATAATTATGTGCCTTGTGCTATCATAAATTTAAATTAATACAAAATATCTAAGAGGTGAAGATCACTGTTTAGCATTCTGAACATTTGAATTATTGAATTGATGCTTGCAAACTACCTTAGCTACATAAGGATAATATCATTATAAACCCAACATCAAGGAAGATATGTCAATACTTACACTTAATTTAGTGACTTTTCATTATGTTTATGCTTGCTATAAATTTGTGCAAAACTCAATTGATTGAAAGCTTACAAACACTTTGTTGATGATTATAACAATAATAAAGTTATCTCATATTAATTTTGGTATAGGTATGTGAGATTTACACGAATTGTATTATTCTGGAATGTAAATCAACTGTGAATTAGTCACAATTATATAAATTATCACTTAAATTGATATAATGTGTTCAAATTGATCATTTACTACATCGAAATAAAATATTTTCATATTTAAAATACGTTTTTGATGATAGAATACTATAATAATACTTTTTGTTAACGGAAATATTACAACAGCTAAATGCAACTCAACATATTTAAAAGATTTGATGCTTTGATAGTTTACCTCAATAATAGCATAATATATAAGTTAGGGTATGATAAAACAAATAATTGTCATAATATTCGTATTTATTTAACGTTTTCTAACATATTACTATGGGATTCCAAGTTAAACCAATTAAAAATGAGAATATTCAGCAAAAATAAAGATGAAAAGGTTTAGAAAAACTTAAAAAATCTTAACATTAATGCAATAAGCTTAATGAAATTAGTATATTCGTAATTCTCGATTACAAAATGAATTAAATGATGTAACAGTGAAATGGAAATGTCTTAACTGTTGAGTAGTTCAGAGCAGTCTGGAGTTTTCACCCTAACTATAATATTCAAATCAATCCCATAAACTATATTTTTAAAATTGCAAAAGTAGAACTATTTAGATTTATCCGATCATCTTTTAATCTACCTCTGCTTTCATAACATTTCATTCTTTTAATTTTCTTAATTCTATTATATGGGAGGAGCTTTAGCAATTTACTTCAATTTAATCAATTCTTGTATTTATGGTATTATTTTGATATGTGCTGACTCCTTAGATTGTCTTTGAAAGTTTCATTGATTATATCCACTAACATTTGAAGTCTTTTATAACATATATATAGTCATAAGTCACAATTATAAAAAGAAGGCAGACATTAGATGCCCATCATACTACTTTGCTTCTCAGGCAGCAGCAAGATCAATTGCGGCATCATTACTAATAAGGAGAATCGGTACTGATAAATAGAAAGCTCATTTATATGCATTTGATATCATTAGCAGAAGAAAAATATAATAAGCTATGTTGATAAGATTTATCCTTTGATTTAAAGGTTGTTTTTTAGTTTGTAATTAATACATTTATTAAGTTGTAATTAAAATATTAGTAGTTGTAGTTTATTCCCATTTAGAGTACCTGGCCATGTTTTATTAATAATTGCTAAATTAATCAAGAATAAATTTAATTTTGAAGACATACCCAAATGGACAATATAACATCTTTTTTTAGAAGAAAGAAATTAATCTTATAGGCAAGTGAGAAATATTATTGTTGAATTTAAAGAAATTTATATGAGACTTTTGTTGCCACTTCTTGTAATCTACAGACATTCTATTTTGCAATTCTTTTCTTGTAAACTCGTTTAATAGTGTTTGAATCCCTTATTATATAAGCTTTTTTAAAGTAGATCTTATGGCATCATGGGAATATTAACAATTTCATTGAATCTCCTAAAGTACATTAAATTATTTTTAAAAAAAACTATAAAGTAAATATACGAATCAGAATGAACTAAGAAGAAGAAAAATGTATAGATTTTATTTACATTGTTCATCAAATTAATGCAATTGGATGGCTTTTGATCTTTTCCTACGTAGAGTCAATGGGTTCAACAAGATAAAAAAGTAAATACATTTTCTGATTTTGAAAGCTCTCATATTAAGCAAAGAATAAGTACTATGAGCTTTGGCTAACAAAATAATAAATTGATAAAATAATGGAGATGTGGTAATTCAAAAGTAGATATAATTCCTCTGACAAAGTACTAATAATTATACTATTAATAAGCTATTTTGATTCGAAGCTTAATCTAACAAACTATGTAATACTTTCCATCACTACTTGTCTTTAAATAGATAGGCTTTTACTCAAAGTAATAGCTAGAAAGATTGCCATATTCTCATCTTTATAAGTAATTATCGTAAAAAGAATATCAATAATTTCTCAAGATGTTATAAACAACAGAATGCATATAGATGTGTTATGTAAAATTTGATTTATTTCAAAGAAGCTATCAACTTACTAATTTTATATGTAAAATTTTTATCCTTGTAACAGATAGCTATATATTATATAAAACTAGTTAATTATGCCCTTGATCACTATATTCCAATGAGATGATTTGTGTATATGAATACTCTGATATAAAATCAATATTGAAAATAATAATGATAAATGAAATGAGAAACAACTATATTTTGTTTAAAAACATTAAAAATGGATTATTATGCAGGTGTCTCACTATTTAATTTTCCTCATCGATTTTTTAATTAATCTTGCTTGATTATAATTTATAAGGTGTGCTTGATAAGTAGTAAGTTTTAATTGCTCTATTTTCAACCACCCATCATACTTATTAATTTGTTCTTTTATAAACTAACATTACAAGACCTAATTAAAGACAAATTCTGATTATTATTATTATTTATATATAATAAATAAAATTAATCATTTGGATATTTTGTAGTTAATTGCAATACCATTATGATTCAATACTGAAATGAATTTATAGTTGACAATTAGTAAAATGAATTAATAACTTTTAAGTCTAAGAAAGGCAATAAATTAAATTAGAGGGTATACGTAGTTCAATCATATTGATTAAATGACAATTAAGTAAATGAAATAAGATCGCTTTTCATTTCAAGCTTAGTAATTATTAAAATTGGCATTTTTAATTAATTAATGATAAACTTAATGTTATATAAGAGGTTTATGCTAGAGTTTACTTCATTCGCCATCTTATCATTTATCAAAATAAATCTATTATGCTATGCTGATGTTGAGATTGACATTTATAAATTATCAATTATAGAGATAGAAAAATAATATCTCAAGGTAAAATAAATGCATGATTAATAACTGTACCCTATAAATAGCTCAATCTAATTCTTTTCTTCTTATATTCTTAATTTATCTTATTTAATTGATCTACTTCTTCCACTCCTTTCAAGTGCTACTGATAAGATCTCCCTTCTGTTTTTTTATCTTCCTTTCTTATCATCTTTTGCTTCTTATCTAGCTGTGCTCTCTGACGCCTTAATATCATTTCTTGGAGATGTTTGCACTAACTTGAGTTTGGAGATTGCTCCTGCTGCATTCTGCGTCTTATCATCACCTTATACCGTAAGAATAGGTATTCCTCTCCTACCATTTGTTCTTCGATTATCTCGCTGAATTTGCCCTCATACTATTCACTGATTAGCTCCATTTACAATTTCTGTAGAGCATTAAATAAAAATAATAATAACTCAATTTACATCGAAACTTCGTTCTTCAAAACCAACTCATCCTTTATGTCGATTTGTGAGTATTTGTTCATATTCTGAGTTTGGTTTTCTTCAAGCCCTACTTATCATAATATATCATTCCTTTTTTATCTGATTTTTTCTACCGTCTCTTCATCGATAAAAATCCTCAATTTTTCAATCTAATTTCATAAGAAATATCTCCTCATAAAAAATCAGATAATACCTTTACATGTTTACCCAGACCTTGGCAAAGATCTTGAAGATTGGTTCTCCCTCAATCTCTAAAGCTAAGTGATTTGTAATCAGAATTGCCATCACACCACAATCCTATGTATCGGCCACTTTGTTTATCTCGGTTATTATGACAATCTTGTAAGCTCTTTAAGTCTTCTCCATTATCTCTGTTATGATAATGTTATTCTGTTCCTGATATTATTGAATCAAAGACAAAGTTCCCACTTTTTACTTGAATCAAAAACTTCTTTGATTCCTGATTCATTGACAATCCTCCTTATAATCCAATTTATATACCATCTAATGTAGCTTTGGCAACTTCTTGGAATTATGATACCTTTTATATATTTGTCCTATCTAAAGAATTTACCATTTTCTAGTTTCTAGTTCGTTTATCTAATGGTCTTTTCTACTTGCAATACTCCTTTTCATTAAGGAAGATTAGTGTAATCATCATCTATGAGGACTTTCTTCACTGAATTGGGCTTCCTCGCTCAAGCGCAAGAATACCTCCCTCTTATTTTCCTGAATGTGTCTCCCTGGAATTAAATTCTCATGTTACCACTCTTCATTTATTTTCCCTACAGTGATTTCCTTATTTCACTGACCACAGATCCGAATTTAAGTACCTTCTTTCCTTCGTTTGTTCCCTGTCATTGAATATTTTGATTAAGACTTAGTCTTTCTTGTTCCTGGTTCTTGGGCAACAGACGATGATTATTATCCTCTTTGTTTGAGGCACCATCCCTTTTTAGTATGGATAATTTTGTCAAATTCTTAGCAGATCATATCTGTTAGGTAAATCATACTCATGAGTTTCATCTGATCTGCCTAGATGCATTCGAATATAGTCCTCAGTGCTTGAGTTTCATACAATTTTTTTCTGAGGTTTGATTATCTAATCCTCAGCCTACTCTTGAATGCCATTTGTTTGTTTAGCGAAATTTTGTGATATCTATTATTTCTTTGTCCCAGAGCTTATTGATCTTTGCTTCTGTCCTGTGTTTCATCCATTACATCTTAAACATCATGCCAGAATTATGCCTTATGGTTAATATTATCATCTCTAATCTTTCTGTCCTGGCTTTAGTGCGGCTTATTTCTCTTTGATTTTAATTCTTTTACTCTTCAATATTGTTTTCTCCTTTCTTAAATTGATTCTTTGATTTCCAATTTTTAATTTAATTCAATTTTGAATATTAATTATAATTCTCTATTTACCAATTACAAAAGAAAACTAATTTTCATAGCTTTTTACTTTTTAAACCTAAAGTGTTATGGAATAAAAGTAGTTACTATAAATAAAAATCATTCAATATAACTTAGTTAAGGGTTTAATCTAAAATTAAAGGAAGCTTATATTATAATAATTATAAATATATTATAAGATTAAATCCATTAAGTAGTCTCTACTTAAAGTTATTCCAATTATTAAATGATGGCATAGAAACATTTTTACATTTTTAAATTAAGGTTTCTTAAAAATTAAATGAAGATTTGGGAGCAAAGTTTTAAGAGTTATACACTTAGTTTAAGCGATTTAATCATAATAAAACAATAATATTTGAAATTTATAACAATCAAAAAAAACATTCTGTTATATAAATTAGTTAAGATTTTGTAAGTTAAGATTTGATAATATTACTGAATTAATAAAGAAAAAAAGAGATGAAAAAATGGAGAATGAAAAATAACAATTATTTAAAGATGAGGAAAGAACCTGGGGTACAAGAACTAAGATTATAAGATTAATTAGCAACAAACATCAGAGGATAATATGAATATTTTAAATCAGAAGGATTAGTTGAATATAAACATAAATCCTTTGGTCAAGATTATCAATAGGTAACTGTTTAATGCAATTAAATGAAGGATAGTTAGAAGAAAAGAGAGAATTGTTGAAAAATGGAGACCTAAGTGAAGAAATGAAACTAATAATAACAAGAGGTAGATTAAACCAGATATTAAAGAATTGAAAACTTACCTGCAAAATGTTTGAAGTCTGTGTTTAAAAATTTAAGCAAGGTTAAGATATTAAGTTATATTGAAATTAATAATACTGTCTAAATAATATGAGTGAAAGCCTCCATCCACTGTTAAGTTGGTGAAAGTATGGAGGAAGGTAAACTCTCTGAGAATAGCAATAATCTTGCCGCCCTCATGAAGAACAACAAAGAAGTCAGAATCAAAACTGCCAAAGTTGTGGGTGAGGAAGAAGATATGGAACGAGTAACTCCCCACAACTGTATCTTTATTAATAATTCAGCTTTTAAAGCTATTCTAGATGCTTAATTTCATTTCAAAATATAAAGAAAGATTAACTATATTAGATAATCTAAGTCAACAACAAAAATCATCTTTTTTCATACTCAGTATAAAATAAATGGACAAATATTTATCAGTAATTTATACTGCTAAATACAATAAGGGTTCTTATACACAAATTAAACATAATATATCTCCCCTAAGAGTGATTAAATCAAAAAGTTTCAAAATCATTAAATTTAAATGATAAACTAATTAAGGATGATTTTGAATAAAAAAATAGAAGTGAAGGGAAGTTTAAACTACCACATCAAAGAGTTAAACAGTAAACTAAGCAATAAAATTATAAAGAGTTTATTACAAGAGAGAATGAAAACTCATTCAAATGGGGACTAATTCAACTTATATTCATAACTATCAGTGAGGAAATGAACAGAAGTAATTTAAAAGTTCACTAGCTAATCCAAATAAGGCACTTAATAAAAAATCATGATAGTCGCTTTTAACTCATGAATCATCATATAACTATAGAATTTGAGGATTAAAGAAGGAACTCTGGAAGCCAATCATTGATAAAAGGATTGAACTTACAGAAAAGGATCATTACAAGCTTAATTACAAATGAAACCAAGGAATTTAAATAAGGATGAGAAATGGTATCAGCATAACCTTTTATTGGAAACAAAGAATAACTAAATAAGAGAAACAACTTAATAAGATATATAAATAAATAGAAAAAATAATTGACATTGGACAATTGGTCATTGCTAAATAGAAATGTTGTTAAAGGAATCGTTTACAAAGTAAAGAGACAAGAGGAAAGTCATAAAATAAAGTTACAAATAAAATGGATAATCAAGAATGATGAAGGAGTTTAAATAGAAGAGTAAGCAAAGAGATGATTTAGATGTCATTAATTAATAATTCAAAGGAAAAAGAGAAAAGAGGTACTTAATATTATAAATCTATTACAGTTGTAAAAGCTGCTATAATACATATAATTAAATAAATAAAACCCCATTAGTCAATTAAGAATGAAGATTGGGGATTAAGAATAATAAAATTAAAATTAAATTATAATTGGCTGAAATTAAATATAATTAGACTGAAAACAAATATACGCACCCTGATTGGTTTATTTTATAGAGACAATTATTCGAGCCAATGGTTTTAATAATTAGCCGAAACTTTAATAATTTATGCCAATATTAATTTATTCTTAATTTTATTATTCTAAATCCCCAATCTTCATTCTTAATTGACTAATGGGGTTTTATGAAGAAAATTTGGCTATGGGGTCAACACATCCCCCCCATAATGTATACTTTTCTTTTTGTAGTCTGATAGAGTTTTTGACGATGAGTAATAGTAGATAATGTACTATGTGCGTGCAATCAATAGTTTTCGAATTATGACTCGAAATAATTCACTTTTATATATAAAATTATTGTAAAAATTATAAAAAATTTTCAATTTTTCATAAAATCTATTTTTATTTAAAAATGTCAATTCGGCTACTTATACACTAATTTAATAAAAGTTATTAATTTTATTTAGTTTATCAAAAAATATTATATTTAATTTATTTCACATTCTAGTAAAATAATATTGTGAAATAAATAAAATATAATATTTTTTGATAAACTAAATAAAATTAATAATTTTTATTAAATTAGTGTATAAGTAGCCGAATTGACATTTTTAAATAAAAATAGATTTTATGAAAAATAAAAATTTTTTATAATTTTTACTATAATTTTATATATAAAAAGTGAACTTATTTCGAGTCATAACTCAAAAACTATTGATCCAAACACATAGTACATTAGCTATTACTCAGCGTCAAAAACTCTATCAGACTACAAAAAGAAAAGTATACATTATGGGGGGGATGTGTTTGACCCCATAGCCGAAAATTTCATACTATTACTTAATTTATAACTATCTCACGTATTCAATTAATTTTTCAGCTTTTGGCAGATTTTCAAATAAGCAAACAGTTGCTTTATGTTAAGTTTAATATTAATCATAGTTTCTTAACAATTAGACTAAAATTTAATGATTGAAAAATTCTTATTTATATAACAGATTCCATTAATCTATATTTATTTTTAAAGTACTGTTCAACCATTAATTAGTATATGTATATATTATAAATATTTACCATGTTAACATTAATACACATATATTCTGTTAGTTTTATTAAGCATAACTATAGATATTAACAATTTATTTTGGAATTTTTGAATCTTTAAAATATTTTACATATTAAAAACGCTTTACTAAAAAAATACATCCCACTTAACGATTGGGAATATTTGGGAGATAGCTGATTTCTCTAGTAATTAAATTATCTTTTTAATTAACCTGATTAAACAAAATAAAAATATGTAATACTAGCATTTTCTAATTTAAAGTAGTAAGATTACGAAAAAATGTACAGACTATAAATAAATTATAAATATGAGGATTCGTTATTTAAGAATCCGAAACTCTTATATATTCCACACCTAAGCCTTTATATTTAGAAGATTATTGTCTTTTTTCAATCAATTTCAACTTCTCAGAGGGGAGCTAAAATAAACAGACAGCTGTCATAATACCATCTGAAAAAGCAATAATCTAGACACTTCAATTACTCAAAATAACAATTTGTGCTTACTCTAGGAAGAGAATAGCATTGTATTATATTTAATTATTATGATAAGTCTTATGAAGAGGATTTTAAAGCGGAAACGATTTTACTAATGACTGTGTTGAATCTGCTTTTAAAAGCTTACTAAAAACAGGTTGACTCTTTATTCTTTGATTCTTCAGATTCTTAATTATAATTGCAATTTTTAATTGTCAAATCAGCGAGCAAACAGCTTTTCTTCTGCATTCCAAAATCACTAAAATGACTATTTTCCTTATAGATGATTGTATAATCCAAAATAATAGCATAAAATTCATAAAACCCCAAGAGTATTTTTTTGAATTAAGTTGAATTTGAATTTTTGATAAATATAGTATTTTTATTATTATAAGAACTTTGGTTGCTTTATGTAAAATTATTAAAGTACTAATATATATTAGGCCTACTATCAAAAATCAAAAAGCTACCAACTTTTAATAGCCAATCTGATTAAATTTTATTCTCATATATACCCTTAATTATTATTATCAATATCGCTGTCACATTTAAAGATGCTGAGCCCAGATAACCAAGTCTCCCATAGGATCATACCCTTCCTGTCCTCCCCATCGGTTGAGCTCGACCCCCACCTGCTGCCGCCCACCCTCCGGGCCCAAATAGAGCCATCACCATTGCCAGAGGTGGCCATCTTCGAGACCAAACTCCGATGCTTGCTGGACAACCTATCCTTTGTCCTCAGATCATACAAGGAGATTGACGACATGGCCCAAACCATCTTTGGCAGGAATGTAACCACTCACTTCCAGGAGATGGTAGATCACAGTATTCAGCTCCACCTATCAGTCCGCAAGCTGGACTTTCACGACGACATAGCCTACTTGAAGGAGATGGAGGGAGACTTGACTAGAGAGGCAACCCTGAGAGTAACGATGGAAAGACACAACGATGGAGACGCGCCCAAGGTCAGAGGTGGGGGCCCTCCCTAATAGATACTGGACAAAATCCCAACCGCCATTGAGGATTTCACGATGGACCAGACATGAGGCCTTCAAACATTGAAGATCAGGAGCGGACGCCCTCAGAGGGAAAAGGCCAAGAATGTGCAGATTCTTAGACTTATACTTCATCAGTGGGCTGCCAGTCTCCAGACTTGCATCGATAATTGAACGAATTACTAGAGAAAATAAAACAACCTAAGAATTAACGGACAAATCCTTAACTGTCACTCAACTAATAACCTAATGACCAACAAATCTTTAAAAAGCCCAGCAAAAGGCCAACTGATAAAGACCTCCAGGAGATGTTATAAGAGCCCCCCTCGGCCAGTGACGCCTACACCCTCACGGATTTCCTCTGGGGCTATTACGATTTCATTTAGAGATTACCTCTAATCTAGAGAAGTTAACTTAGTAGCCTTAGGAGAAAATCTTATACAGATCAAGCAGATCTTCCTGAGCCACTCCCCTAGAAAGACCTTCCAGGCACCCCCTCTGACTATTATTTCTTACCCCTAATTGTGGCATGGGGTCGATCACCTGCGCATTTACTCCTTCCTTAGTAGATGCTCTTAAGCACCTGAGCCCATAGGAGGCCTGATTAAGGGTAAGTTCATTGACCAATTACCATTGGGGGATCATCAATTAATTAATTAAATATATTTATATATTTTTAAATTATAGAGAAAAAGAAAATTGAGCGCAACTCCGCCAGGGCGTGTGCTGTGTGCCCTGAGCACCCAAGTTCCTTCTAGTTTTGAAAGGGCTACAAATGACCTTAAGTTCGCCCCTCTAGCTCAACATTTCCTAAAAAACTCGAAGGCAAAAAAGTCTGGGAGATTTTGTAAGTTAAAATATTTGATCGTTTAATAGTTTAAATCAAGGGTTTAATTATCGTTTAAACAGCTGCCCTATTTTAATTAATTAAGATTTAAACATTAAAACTTAAATTCGATTATAGAAAAATGGAGTGCTCCCACTGCACCAGACACTAGCAGGAAGACCCACGCCAGAATCGCCAAAGATCGTCTCCTACTATGAAAAGATCAGGACCAAGCAGCTCATCCCTCCCTTCGACAGCATTGTGGGCGAGGTCGAGGCCGCCCCTGGGGGTCGCGAGGAGGTCGAGGTGGCTTGGCATTGGTTCCTCAGTGTATCTCCCACTTACAAGTAAAGGCTCCTGCAGAGATCCCTAAGTCACAGCTCCATAAGGGAGGTCTGGCCACTAGCCTGCATTCACGACAAAGATACATCTTCCTGATCAGGGATGGGACGAACAGCTTCTTGAAACTCAGAGAGATTTGATTTCATACTGCTAATATTTTAAATTTCACTTTCCACCCACTTTTGCAATTCCCCTAATGGGGTTTCATTCATCCAGTAATCAAAGCCTTTTTAGATTAATTCATTTATTTTTCATACTCACGATTGCTTAAAAAATTACTCTTGGGGTTTTATTAAATTAATCTAATTCTCTTTATTAAAACAGAGTCGCTACATAGAACAGTAACCTGCTCACAACTAATTCTTGATGCAATTGGTTTATCATAGCATATTGAATATAATATCTTTAAGCTGTCCTAGTATTCCGATCTGAAATATATTTAAAAGACTAAAAGGATTGCTATTCTATCTAAATAAACATAAAAAGGATAAAACTAACAAAAAGGAAGAAAAGATGTTATTACATTTTAATAAGGTTATCGTTTAAATTATATTTATTTTTATTAAATCGATAATTATTATAATTCTTAATAGGTTGCTTTTTGTAATTTAAGTCTACTACTACTACAAGGGGTATTAGTAAATTAGAAAGCAACTTGCGAATTTAAGGACCCTGAGTGAGTAATATTATAACGTTTAGTATAATTAAATTTTATTTCCATCCCGTTGTCCCTCCAAGAATTCTTATAAAACTCATGATTCATTTAAGACTGAAAATAAGGGTAAATATATAATAAAATGAAGAAATTGGTGGTAGTTAGAGGAGTCTTTGTTTTCTTGTTGCTTAAAAGTTTTAGAGATGTTCAAAAAAAATTAATTTTAATTGGTATAGTGGGTTTTCGTTATAAAGTTTAATGATCCTATTAATGCCTTTGACATTGCTGGAATCAATTTTAATTTATGATCAGATAATATTCTTTAATCAATATATTATTCTAATTATTTCTATTTTATCAATTAAGCTTGATCTATTTGCTTTTAACGCCTTATTTTCAGTCTTAAATGAATCAAGGTGTTTTAGAAGATTAAAAGATGTCTACTATCAAGAAGAGCCGCTCCTCCTCTCTCCACTAGCGTCTCCGGTCACCTTGATGCCTCTCCTGCTTGTTGAATCACAGACCTTGCGTCCTCTTCCCCTCTGCATTTACAACCAAAGACTAGAAAGCCTTCTAGAAGTTATTAGTGAATCCGAATGCCTGCTAGAAAAACTAAGTGCTAATATTGAAGCAATCCTCGGCCACGAAAACACGGTCTATATATCCAAGACAAGATTGAGCTGAAGATTACCGCGAGGGAGCTCTTCCCCATCAAAATCCAGAAGCGAAGGGCCAGACGAGGAAGGAAAAGACATTTGATTACAAACTAGTCAATAAAACTTCATCACCAGACTATAAGGGTGTTTCGACACTAACGATAAGAGCTGCTACTATGTTGGGACACTACACAGGCAACTCAGGAAGCAATTAGAGAAATTATTTACATTTACCAAAGAATGACTAAATAATCAAAAATATAAAAATATAACATATATCCTCATTTTGAATTTTATTGTATTTTGATTGATTATTATGCTAAAGCGAATAAATCTTCATATTTAAAAGTTAGCAATGTTTTTTATAAAAAGTATTTCTAATTAGATTATTAAAGTTTAAGATATAATAGGTTTTTAAAATAACCAATAATAACAATTTTTATTATATATTCACTTATCATATTGGATGTATAATTAATATATTTATATGTCTATGAGTTAAATATAAATTAAAGTTAATATAGTCAAAATCAAAGTTAATAATTTATGACGAGCTAACGCAAAATCTATTTTTTAGACTTAGCTCGTCTATTAAAAATGATATTTAATTTAATAATTATATAGAATCTTAATTTTTGATTATTAATGATGACTTACTTAAATATTCAAATTTTCTCTAAATGTTCTAGAAAGGGTTGCCTTTTAGCAGAAGCATCTATGTACTAGTGAATTTCAATAGAACTTAGTAGAATTCTATATAGCATATTTCTCTAAATTAAAGAAGAATTCCATTAGAACAAAGTGTATAACAATTTGCTTACATCCTGAACCATCTGAAAAATAATAAAAAGTCGAATCTCATCATCTTAAATAGTGGCTGTCATAGCAGTGCTATCAAGAATAATACCATCAATCTGAAGTACTTACAAGCAGAGATCATGACCTTTTAAATCGGTGGATATCTCGGTGCACTGAGTAGATGACTGTCTGAGAGGTGACTTGTTCCTGTAGCGTATGATAATCTATCAAAAAGTTCAAGCTCGAGGGATTTGGGACAAGGGTGACCCAGTGACACGCTAGAAGGAAGAAGAAAGTAATAAATCAAAAATCAAAAGCTTCTAATCATCGAGCGTAATGGAGTGACTGATAGAGAATACTCTGCTATGGGTGGTGCTTCGGGGATAAGGAGCCAAGCTGGACCACTAGAAGAAGAAGATTGCATCTGATGGTGAGCAACAGCAATCATAGGAAGAAGCTCTTAGTGGAGAAGGACCTAGTGCAGCCTGGGTAAGAGAGAGATTTGAAACAATTATACAAGGAATTGAAGAGCAGCTCTTGGGTTTTTGCTAGGAAATGCTCATGGAGAACCTCTTTATCCCTCAATCATTTGTAGGCCATTTAAAACGCTATGTGACGAGGAAGAAGGCAATCGAGTTTCAGAAGCGGTACAACGAATAAATCAAGCTAAATCTATGCAACATGAAGAAGATAAATGACGCAAGAGAGTCGCCAGAAGAATGCAAAACTTGTTAAATGAAGATTTTCAAACTAATAAATAAGCTATGTTAAATACCTAATAAATGCTCTTATATAATTATTTAAAGTAAGTATTTCAATGTCTATTTCACTTTATTATAAGATCTTTTATGAGTATAGGATACTACTATATAATTTTGAATTATTTAATTCAGTAAACAAGCTATATATATATATATTTACAATTCATCTAAATAAAAACTAATTAAAAAGAAGGATAATTATCAATTGGGAAAAAACTGATAAAGGAAACATTCTATTATTTTAAAGCTTCAAATATATAGTTCAAAAACAAAGAATATAAAATAAAAATGTCCTAAAATGATTTGTAAAATCTAAAGCTCATTAATAAATGTAAAAAAAAAATGTTAGTTTGGCTGTAAAAAAGTCCATGGCAAGGACTCTAACCTTAGCTGGCAGCAATATTTATCACTATGAATCTTACGTTGGTGAGATCCTTAAGTATAAGGTTTGTAAACGGAGCTCGAAAAGCTATGATCAATAGCTTTCCACTCTTAGATAATTTATTCTAAGCTCTCAATTATGATAATAAAAATAGAGAAAAATTAGTGATCTTAAATCAAGAATGTTAAATTTCTAATGTGTGAAAAATTGGCTTCAAAAAAAGTTGATAAAATATTGAAACTTTGAGGACATTTTCAGGGGCAATCCATTGCTCGTTTCTGCAGAAGTCTTATCGTATTCAGAGCGAGCTCGTCGAAAACTACATTTCTCGTGGAATAAACGCCACTCTTAAATCATTCTGAATTTGTAAGAAAAATTGGCTTCAAAAAAAGTTGATTGTTGAAACTTTGAGGACATTTTCAGGGGCAATCCATATTAATTTTAATATTTTTGCGTCTTTATCAAAGGCAATTTTTCACAAAAATTCATAATTATCCTAGAGTACCGATATCTACATGTGAAATTAAGTTTCGACGAGTTTTCTTTAAATACGATTAGATTTCTTCCGAAACATCAGAAAAAAATTGCTATTTATTCAAAAACTACATTTCCCGGATTTTAAATCGCTTATATACTCTTCAAACATAGTGTTTTTGGTTGATTTTACTATATTTAGAAATTATTATATTTTTACCTATTTTTTTATTTGATGACATTTTTCTCAATTGCGACAACTTTTTCAGCTTTATCTTGTAAAAAGTTTTGCTTAGTATTTAAAGGACGTCGAACAATAATAGATATTTTGAAGGTTAATTGAGAGAAAAATTATGGTTTTCTTATGAGATTTGGCTTTTACAAAAGTCCAAGACTCTTCCCTTAGCTGGCTGCAATTTTATCACTATGAGTCCTCAGTTGGTGACATCCTAAGGTATCAGGTTTGAAAGAGGAACTCAATAAGCTATGATCTATAGTTTTCCACTCTTTGATTAGTTATCCGAGGCTCTTAACAAAGATTTCAAAAAAGAGAAAGATTTGTGATCCTAAATCTAAAATGTTCAATTTCTCATGACTTTTAATTTATTATTATATTCTGCTTTTTTATTTTGTTATATTTAATCTATTATGTCAATTCTTTTAATGAATATAATGTTATTTCCACTTTTTCGTATTATTTATTATAAGTTTATTTTATAAACAATATACCTTTTATATTTTTATTTTTAAAAAAATTACTTATAAAAATAGTTAGATTATTTTATATAGTATTTCCTTATTCTAAATTTAATAAGCATTATAATTTTTTTGATCTTTTTTTTATTTCTCTGAATTTTTATATCGCTTTTTCTATTCTTTATTTTTGTTAAAACCTTTGAATTTCATTTTTTTTATTTCATTTATTTATTACAATCTAGTATTTATATAGGCTTTTCTCTTCAGATATATCATATGACTATTATTCATCTTAATTAATATAAAATATTCTTTTTTTACCTTAGTTCATGTTTTAATTTGTATGTCTAATTTTAATCAATTGTGCCATCTATTTTATGTGTTATTTATGCTTCTTTGGTTAAATTTTATCATTTATCTAACTCAATGATTATATTTTTTATAAAGAATTTAGTCTAATTTCAATATATTGTTATTAATAAAATAGCTTCCAATCCTCTTTTATGATGCAGTTTATTGATGTACAATTATTATTTTTAATAATATTTATATAATTGTTGTAAGTTTTATTTTAATTTAATTATTATCATTAATTTAATCATGTTTGGCTTAAAGTATTTTATGATACTTTGTCTATTTAGGTTATTAGTCTATTTTCAATAATAATTTATTCAGTTTAATCATTCTCATTAACAATTTTGCTTTGATCGAAGTGTTATCACTTTTATAGATCTTAATCTATCTAATATTTATAAATTTGAGAGGTATCTTTGGCTACAGTACTTGAAAATCTGTTTTCTTGTTATTAAATATTAAGTGATACTTTACGTAACTAAGAAAATGGGTGTATTTAATTCTTGCTTTAAGTCAATTAAATTCATAGATTGATGTAACTTGCTTTTATTATTCATCTTACACTTCATTCAAGATTTGTTTTAAAATGTTAGATGACACTTAAAATCTATTAGAAACATTCATTTGACTAATTCATTACATTTCTGGGGGGTACCTGTCTCACCACCACACTTTTTATTTATAAAATTTTTATTCAAAAGAGTCACAGTCCTGGTGAAATTTGGATTAAAAGTCACTAATAAAGTAATAAAAATAATATTTGGGAACTCTTAAGATGAGTAAAGACAAAAATAAATATACTTTTATCATAAAATTCATGTAGTTTCAACTTGGATTTTATAGGAAAAAATAGTCATTTTTGGGGGGAAAAATTTTACAAATATAATGATTTCTTAATTGTATATCTTAATATGCTTTCTATTGAGGGTTAAATTTTATGAAAAACATGAAAAAATATATCTAATAAACTTTATTTTACATGTTTTTCATAAAATTTAACCCTCAATAGAAAGCATATTAAGATATACAATTAAGAAATCATTATATTTGTAAAATTTTTCCCCCCAAAAATGACTATTTTTTCCTATAAAATCCAAGTTGAAACTACATGAATTTTATGATAAAAGTATATTTTTTTTGTCTTTACTCATCTTAAGAGTTCCCAAATATTATTTTTATTACTTTATTAGTGACTTTTAATCCAAATTTCACCAGGACTGTGACTCTTTTGAATAAAAATTTTATAAATAAAAAGTGTGGTGGTGAGACAGGTACCCCCCACATTTCTGTTTGCAAACATACAGTTTAAACAATAGATGTATTTCATATCTTAGCTTACCAATTATTTAACATTCATTATATCTGGATATTTCTTATCTTATTATAGCTTATAATTAACTCAATATTACTTTTCTATGTGTGTAATATGTATTTATTATTATTAAAATAGTTTGATAAATTTGATGTTCTTTTTGTAATCTTACATGTCATCAATTGTCTTCCTGCTCTCTAATATCTCTCAATCACCAATATTTTCATTCACCTGATTGAGATTTTTCGATCTGTGTTATGGTTGATTTCTGTTAATTTTTTATTTATCATTGACTATTTTACATTCTACTTTAAATTACAAAATGCGTAAGTAGTTGCTCTTCAAGTAGGCAAGTGGTGAACGTTCACGGTGTGAAACTAGTCGAGTTCATATAAGGGTAACTCCCCTCGGAAAGAGGAAACTGGATTTCCAAAAAATTAAAGTATGAATATCTGATTATATATATCTGCCTGGCTTAAGCCCCAGTATTAATTCCGTACAGCTATAAATAATAATAAAAATAATATTCATAGTTACTCTTCCATTTTCTATATTAATTAAAAATAAAAAAATTAACAACATTCTTAATACACTTGTATTAAATCTTATAAATCTATTTCGCAAATTACTCTCATTCATACTCCTTTTTATTCCTCACCAATAGATGTAAACTCTTTTTGTTTATTTCTCTCTCTCTCTCTAGTTGCTTGTATCTAGTACACTTTCTTATCCCTGAATCTTTCTCTTATATTCAAGCATTTACTAGTTATAACTCTAAATTGATCGTGGAGAATATAATATTGATTTAGATTTGCTGTAATTATAATCTTTCATCTGGAAAACATTGCATTTAGGACTAAAATAGATATAATATAATATTCAAATAAATCCATCGTTTTATGATTCTAAAGTATGTTTATGGAGCAATATATTCACATTTATAAGCGATAGGTTATTTGAATCAATTGCTCCTACAGAGAATCATTTCTCATAAAAAACATCCTGCATTTTAAAGATAAATGCTTCTAAGGTGATATAAGTGTTGTATTTAATCTGCTTGCTTTAAATAAAGAATACTTAAATTCTGTTAAATATTATTTGAATATGCCTTATTAAGATTTAATATAAAATATGAGTTGCTTATTAGAGCTGATGATGTTTTGCTTGTTTTATTAGTGTAAATTATTTGAATTTTCATTCATCCGTCAAATCAGTCAATATTCAAAGTAAAATATAGAATTTATGTTTGAATAGGAAATAATATGAATATTGCTATAGCTGATAGTTAATTTAAAATATTAATATCGTCCATTTTCAACGGTTGATCTTCCTACACACTTCTCTTTTCATCTGAAATGTTGAAAATTATTCTATATAATGATACTTGCATTTTTAAGAAGATATATAGTATTAATTTGGATATTCTTTGATTAAACTATTAAAATCTTCAAGTATTTTGTTACTGTTTAAATGATAAATTATGTCTTGCAGTCTATAGGTTTCTTTATTGTAGTTTATTGATTATTTTAGTTAGAATAATACATTTAAGAAATGCTTCATCTTTTGTCACCAATTCAATATAAATTAAAAAATTACTATCATAATTATCATTTTATGGATAGGGATTTATCATAAACAAGTGATGATTTAAAATCATCATTTTAAATTGTGTTTTGCCTACCCCCCTCTCCATATTTATGTGTGGTATATTACATTATAAATTCTTTATTCCACTTGTTTTATTAAAATATAATCAAAACTCTTTTCTTTTTGCTTAAAATTTGATGATAGATCAGACAGCTCACAGTTATCAATACCTAAAGTTCTAAAGTTAGAATGAATTAAGTTTAAGAAAGTAGGACATAAATTTAAGTAACCCCGTAAAAAACACCTAACAATATAATTTTGACATTATTTAGTGACAATCTAGCTCACTAGTAGCATAATCAAGCATAAATAGAATACTTTTCTGCTAATCTTTTACTTTCTCATTTACATTTAATGTTAATGAGGAGAGAATTTTGCACTATAAATTATTGATTAATGATTTAGAATTAAATCAATAATTACTAAAGGTTATTATAAATCTTGAAAAGATTCTAAAAGAAAAAGACTAGACTTGAAAAATTTAACTTTCCAAAGAGAAAAAGAAGTAATTAGAAATATGTTTTTAACAAATTTATCATTTAAATTTATTTTAGACACATATTTAGCCAGTAATTTTTAATCAATTTATATTTTCAATGGATTATTGTTGAAAAACACAATTTACTTAATTTTAAATTGGGTTAGCTATAAATGTTTAAATGAAGAAGAACAGCAAACAATACTGATGATAATTTAATATCATTTTATTTAAATTTTCATCAATGGTACCACCCCAATTGCTTATTAGCTTTAATTATTATTTATTTATGTAATAAGCCCTAGATGCCCCCCCCAACCAAAAAACTAAACAATGATTTTTGTGAATCTAAATTAAATTCTTACTTAATTCATAAATTATGAGTAAATATAAGCGATTAGTTTTCATAATTTACTAGTCTATTTAAAATATTTGTTAAACATGTAATATATTTATATAATAAAGCAATTAAAAATGATTTTATCGAATACGGATTAATATATTTATCTAAACAAAATAAATATAGTTGATTGCTGACTGCTAAAATTAAAACAATTTAGACTTTAAAGTAATTTAAATTGATATTTATATATGAATTTCTGGGCTATATTTGTTGAATTATAAATAATATAATAAAAAATTAAATTAATCCTAGTCATTCATATAGGTTATATTAAAATTTAGATCTCAAAAATAGAATGGGGCCATGAAAAAGGCATTATAGCATATCAATCACTACTCATATTGCTTATTGCCAATGAAATTAGTCAAATCAGTTACTCAATCTAATTATTAAAAGGAATATTTAATATATATTATTCAAATATAAGGAATATTAAATAAGAAACACAGAATGGGTAATACTGAGCAAAATTTAAATTATATAAGGTGACATAGAAAATAACCAAGTACTTCACTTAACGTAACACACGATTGATGTTATCAAGAATAACAAAGATCAATTGGGGCTGCACATACTTAGAAATAATCACGTTTATCACTAGAAAACTCATAATGAAAGGTCACAACATACTCAATTAGTTCCAAACCAACCTTACCAAGCTATAATACGAGTAAGACAACAAAGACAACCAAGTCCAATGATGGACACAGCAACTATTCCAAATGCTGAGACTAGCAACAATAAACAACAGATTCATCAGACCATAAACCACCTAACTAACAATCTAAGGCAAAGACCTTGAATCTGACAAACCAGCCTACCCACCATATGAAACTGACAAATAAGTGGTCAGAGATAGTTAACACAATAAAGAGATCAATGACTTCGCAAAAAAATTCTGAGAGTATGAACAAAGCCTCACTGATGCCAATAGAAACCAGAACCTAAAAGCAAAAAAGGTATTATACTCCGAAAACGCAGAAAACTGGAGCTAAGAAGAGGAAAAACAGGAATTTGACATCTACGACTAGGAAGCCTTTCTTGAGGAAAGTTCCAGTCAACATACCTACCTACTACATAGACAGTGGATCCGAGTACTCAGAAGGACTCAGGAATCACGTCCGAAAGCTTTGCGAAGACGCAAACGTCAAATACGTCATCGGAAAAAGATTGTATTAAATAGCAAATTAATAATTAAAGGTTGAGCTTTAAAATTTAGTATTAATTAAGAAAATTAAAGTTTAGGATTATAATCATTAAAATATTAACTAATAAGATATGCAAACTATCACCAAGGCACAACTGATAGAGAGATTCGATACAAGAGAATCTTGCATTTCCATTTGGCTTAATACAATTACCACAAAATTCTATGAAAGAATAAAAGAATTCTCCAATTCAATCAACGCCCTACTTTAAAAACTTGACATGGCTGACCTCATGAAATGGATGATGGTGAACTAGGAGCGCTATTAAAGAAGAAAACAGGATCAATGGAAGATAAAAAAGTGAAAGCAATACAATTCTTCAGGCTTCTAATAATGATTATTATCAAGAACATCACTGCTAATGAGTTAAGCTGCATTTCGATATCAGCAGACTATCACCAACACATAAACAGGATAGAAATCTTAATCAAATATCTCTAAAAGCATACCTATTTTATGAAAAGTGACTTCACTTAACTCATTACTACTAGATGCAAGCAGCTAATTGCCTCCAAGGAACTCAAATTCTCAATCAATGTCAAACATTTTGACACGTAATTCAAATTCAAAGATTAAGGAGAAATAATCCAGATCCTCCACTCTAGACCAAAGAGAGGAGGAAAGAAGACAAAGAAATAAAGAAGAAACAAAGAAAAAGGAAAATCAAAGAGAAGAAACAGAAGAAGATGAAGACTCAGTATACAGGAGAGAATCTCCAACTAATTATAGGGCTTATCCCTTAACTAAGCTTATTATGCTTAATAGATCGGGGGTCCCCAGAGACCTCAATGTGATCACATTATTATTATTATTAAAATATAAGATATAATCCAGCAAGTCATTTAATATAATGCCTTTTACAACTCTTTTAATCATACATTTTTATTCCTTTTTGTAATATTATTATTATTTTTTAATAAACTACATATACTTAACCTTATATTGTTTTCATTATCATGAATAATAGAGAAAGATAGAGACTAATAGGCATCTAAACAGTCTTTAGTTTAATGATAAACTTATTTATAATTTAAATATTGAGAATAGTTAAGACCTTACAGCTGACAGGCTTGATTTGTATTTAAAAAATTAATAGGTAATGTAACAAATAAAACTCTGAAAGACTTTCTAGTCATTCCAGTAATAGCTCTAAACAACCCACAATTCCTGCATAAGTGGTTGGATTTGCCTAAAAATTACATTCACATTAGTTTTCAGGTAGTATTTAATTAATAATTGATTCTTTTATAATTAAATTTATCTAATATATACAAATGGTAGCAGCAAGGCAAGGTTAAATAAAGAGATTTTTGCAAGAAATTGAGAGAATTAGTTTAGACTTAATTAATGCCTATATGCATAGAAAGATGTGCAAAGATGATGGGGAAAATTGATTTAACTATCCTGAATCTATAACAAAGTATATATCAGAATATTATTGGGCTAAAAGATTTTAGATTAAAATAATTAAAAAATGGTTATTAAATAATAAGTATTCTCATAGGTGAGGGTTAAATTGTAATTATATTCACAAAGATTTGTAGTAATCCAGGGGGGAGTTGAAATTACAAGTTGATCTGCTTATTTATTTTGAATAGCAACTACAAATTGAATTACTAATTATTTCTTATAAATAAAGTTTGAATGAAATTGAATAATAAAGCATAAGAAATAGGCATTCCTAATCGGTTAAAAGAATTGAATGTTAGTCATTCTAACCAAGATCTATTGCTTAAAGGAATAGTTATTTTTGCTTTTTTGTTATATTAGTTTGTATTTATCTTTATGGAGGGAGCAATTAATTCTCCTCCTCTCTTGAGTAGTCATATTATCTCTATTTCTGTAACTTCAGACATGCTATAAAGAGTCAGCTTAACTTATTATGCAAGCGAGGCAATTAATTTCAAAGCCTTTTCCACATTGCATTGCTATTACATGAATATTTGTATTTTATAACGAGTGAAATTATGATTATTTTATTCAATTAACTTACAACCTACCTAACACATGTGTTAATGAAAAGTACTTTTAACGATATCAGTGAACTTGAGATAATGTTTAGCCTGAATAACTTATTTCTTGATAATGATTAGATAAGATTGGTTACATGATTAGTGACCATTATTTGCTTGATTGCTTTAGATTAACAGGCTAAGCATAATAATCAATTGCAATTGTAACTAATTCTGATTTATTTAAATCAATCAATCATTATAAAGTATAAAGTAATATTTAATATTGTATAACTAAGTATTTGAAATTACTCTTTCGAGCT
Organism: Oxytricha trifallax; assembly: GCA_000711775.1. Classification (NCBI taxonomy): domain Eukaryota; phylum Ciliophora; class Spirotrichea; order Sporadotrichida; family Oxytrichidae; genus Oxytricha; species Oxytricha trifallax. Next base: position 39,437 of record ARYC01002095.1, read on the forward strand.
GGAGAAGGAAAATTTTTCTGAAGGTGAGAAAGCACGGCAGAGTAATATGACCTGAGTGGAAAGTAAACTAAGGCAACAAATAAAAGATCAAGATAAATTCTTTAAATTTAAATTAAAAGAGTAGGTACATATAAAGCTTTATCAGTTTTTATATTAGATAAACACTTTAAATAGTAATATTAAAAATGTACTTATCTTAAATAAAATAACACAACTCTTTGTTTAGTGAAATTGAGATAGTTAGTTAGTCAAAAGAGTGCAATAGACTGTAAATTTAACAGCTGACTGATTGATCTATCTCAAGTTTTAAGGCTTTACGTGGATGATATAAGATTGCAACATGTTAATTGCATTGAAAACATTACCTATTGAAATTAATATCAGCAACTAAAACTAGATATTTACACATAATAAATAAAACATTTTATACTTTCTTCTTTATACTTGCAACATTTGAGTGACTTATCAAATGATCATCTTAAACAATCTTGATTGACTTCATCACAGCCTGTCAGAAGATCATCTGCAGTTATTACTTGAGAACCAATCTCTTAGCACATGAAAGAATCTTAATATTTGCAATTAATAGAGGTAAACATGTAATTAATTGTTGTTTATTGATTACTATTATTATCTGTTTAATGAAATATACATGAAATTAAAATTATCTTTAGCTAAGTTTTTTTCTGATTTAATCTTACATTACTACACTAAGAATAATTATGTATATACTAAACTTAAGGAAAGTCTTTAATTGGCTCCATTATTAAGATGTATTTATGAATCTATGATGACTCTTTTCTTAATAATTCTTTAATAGTATCAATGAAATATCATCATTTCATCAATGTCTAAATTTTCCAACTCAGTCTTAATTAAAAACTATTATTACTCTAGTTGATGCTATTTCAATTTTCTATTTTGCACTTTGCTTATGATCTCTGCCTTCTGGTTTGAAATGACAGTATAGTATTACTGATTATCGAATTTAAAATATATCATTATACCTAGATAATCATTTTATATGTTGATATTAAAATTAGATAGTTCAGAGAATTATTTATAATTAAATAAGATGCCTAATTTAAATTGAGACGAGGTGGAAGACAGCCTAATTTTACCATTACTCAAATTTAAATTGTTCTTAAGAGGAAGCAGAGGAGCTTATATAAATTGTTAAAACAACAGAAATTTGAAAATCAATCAATCCATAATTATAAAATTTACATTTATATGCTTTTAAATCTCAATTAAGAAATATATAAACTTAACTAGAGTTAAAAATAGTTTCCCGCCATAAGAGAACGGGAAACTCCCCCTCGCAAATTTATATATTTACATAAAATTTACAAAAAGGATATCTCAAATATACAGATCTGGTAGCCTACTACATTAATTCTCTTGAAAGATTTATCTTAATCAAGTGATATTCATTTAGATTTTACTCTAATGACTTCCTATATTGAATACATTATGCTATCATATCATTTCTATTTTATATAAGACAAAACTACTTAACGAGGTAATCTATTCTTTTCTTGAACTTTCCTCATTCTATGCGTTTGCATTTCATTGGTAACTAGTCATATAATTATTCTTCTAACTTAACAATTGGAATTTAAACTAATTACTTGAATTGAAGTTTGTATGAGTGATTTCAGTTAATCAATATAAAGTAACTGTAATTTAACATCTTAATCAACAATTAGCACTGTCTTTACTTTATCCTTAATTAATCTCTAAACAATTACTTGCTATTGTTTATATGAGTTATTTGTTATGATTGATTATGTGATAATAGCAGTGATTTACAAATCTTAAAGTTATTATTCCAAAGATTGTTTGCATACTATCAACTTTATTTTACTAGTTAACATAACACTTCACTATTGATATGGGGGAGCAGCATTCTTAGTTGAATTTTGTCATTTAAATAAAACAAGGAGAGTTATATTCTGCAGTTAACTATTACTCCTCTGATACTATTATTCACAATATGTTATAAATATTCAAAAGCATTGTCGGTAGTTGAAATAATATATTGTTAATATCAAGTTAATACTATGCAATTTGATTTGACATTTGATTCTAGATCAACTATAACCTGATGATTTTTCAAATAATTAAACCTGTGACTTAAGCTTACAATTACTCAATTTTGAACTCACTCATTCTAACAACACTTATTACTTAATTATTGCTAAAATTCTCATTTAATAGAATTGAAATGAATCAGTAATCATAAAGTAGATATTCATAGTATAGCTGCAAGATTAAGAAACTCTTTTGATTCTTACAATTATAATTAAAATAATATTCTCTGAAGCATGTTTTTGCTTTGGCATGGAGCATATGATCTACAAAATACAGAAAAGCGAATATTTATATTTAAATATTCGCCACATGTAACAAGGAAACATGTTATTTAACTGGATATTAATGAATACTGTGGTTTTCTTATAGTTTAATGATTACAATCCTTTTCCTCATGGCTAACTCACATGTTTATTGCTTTATTCATGTTTATTAATTTAATTATGATGCTTATTATGATTTATTGGTGAGATGCATAATTCTAATATACAATTATTTAAGGGATATAAGTATTCTTTGATATATATCATAATAATTAAGCTTATTATAGAGTAATTTAATGAGTATTGAGAGTATCTTGTTACACATATTTTTTGTTTAAATGATTTCATTATTATTCTCTAGTTAAACTCTATCTCTATTCGTATTGTTTTTGACTCATTGATTTTTACTAATGGTCTATATTTTATATAAATATATTTCCTGATCTATAGCTCATATATTCATATATTACCTTTGTTGTTGAATGCTTACATCCCTTATTTAAAAACTAATTTCGCATCAATATACTTCAAAATGGTTCTTAATTACAATCACATTTGTTTATTTTTCTTTAATAAATGTCTTTGAAAGATTTTAAAATGGAGTAAATAAAGTGATTAATATGTTTCATATTTCTTGTTTTCGTAAAAACTTTTCAATATTGCCTCTTAACTCACTATTTTTTAAATTTTAACAAAAAATAAATTATAATACTCAAGTTTCCACTATATAGTAAATAATTCAAGGAGCTTCATAAGCACAATAAAGCATTCTCTATTAATTAAGACTTCAAATCATATTTTAAAAGTGAGATAGGTTGTGATTAAAATTATTTATACATTCTATACATTTTATTTGTTATATTTTGGCAATAAAAATTAGAAAAATAATTATGATATAGAATATAACAATTGTCATTACAATTTAATTTTTGAGAAAAAAAAAATGCTGCTTGACTTTCCAAAGTTGAATTGTTTACTGGTAAATTGTTCTTTTTAAAATTAAAATAAGTGTGAAGAGTAGTTTAGATATATAATAGAAATTTATAGTCTAAAATATCATGTAAAATACATATCAAATATGATTCAGTAGACTATGAATTAATTTAAGGGATATAAAAAAACTCTCAAACTTAATAATTCTGATGGATATGGCTTAAAAGATAAAACAAAATCAGTAAATTAAACATAAATTTCATTTAAATATAATTAAGATAAATAAATTACACAGTTATAGTATCTGTGTAGCTATATACTCATATACATGCTTATTTTTAAATATATAATTATTCCATTGTGAAGAGTAATTAATTGAAAAATGATTTAAATAAGGAGAATATTCAATGGAATTGAAATATGATAAACGATATTGGTAGACAGATAAGGCAAAATATGGACTTAAATGTAGATTAATATAATTAAAACAAGAATATGTAATAATCAAAACAAATATAAAAATTTTATTTTTGTGTGCTTATTTTATATTAAACATTATGATAATACGGCGGTGAAACTAATCAAGTTATTTATTGAGTATAATAATATATAATCTACTAAATAGGCAATCATAAATTAGTAATTTATTATCTTTTAACAAACCATTGCTAAAGTCTATTTTGAAAAGATCCAAAAAACTTTAATAGAATTGACTATTTCGCCAAATCCCACAATTTGTTAGTAATAATGATGAAACAGAAAGAATTGTCTTCTATTCTTAATGATTATAAAAGATGGAGAGAGATCTTGTAATAATTTAGGACTCTCACTCCCAACTACTGAGTCATAAATTAAGAAAGTTTATTTTTAAAAGAAATTGGCCTAAAATATTCCATAAATCTATATATAATGTGTATAAAATTCATATAGATTATACGCAGGAGGTAATCCTAAGTCAAATGAAGCCGATTATGTAAATTAAGCTTAACTGATAAAGTAAGATTCTGCTTATTCCCAAACTTTAGATATAGTCTCTACATAACAAGACTATATATATATATAAAAAAAACTAAAGAAACAATTTTATAGGAAAAAAATCAAAATTAGCATAATAATGTATGAGGAAAATGAAAAAGATAAATCCAATAATGACATAGATTTACTTTCAATAAAAGAAGATAAAAGCAGTGATTTAAATCAAGCATTATAATGGAGTGGCAGTTATAAAATGTTAAAAATTAAAATTCAAAGCTATTTAACGCACTTTTATTATAGTTTGCACTAACTTTTGATATAAAGCTACAAAACTACAGTCTAATGATAAATGATTACTTTTGTAAAAGTATAAACATAGCCACAAATTAATTCTGATTAATATTAATTTGTAAATAATGAATAAAATTATAAAATTACAAAATTATTTTGTAAGTTGTCTTATAAAGAAGCTTTTTATAGAAAGATTAATAATTAAAAATATATTGATAAGTTAGAGTAAAGATAAAATGTGATAGAAAAAAAAATTGAAAAAAATAATTAAAATATATATTAAAATATCTTCTTAAAGTGAACGGAGAATCCAAAAATTGACATTAGATGGGGATTCTCAGTTCACACGTTGCATTTATGAGACTGAAATCGCAAAAATATCTTATTTTACAATGTCTCTGGCAGGAATAGTAACAGAGTGTCTTCTAAAGCTGTGAGGTATCTACTCTTGTGTAGAATATACTAATTCATAGATCTTTAAAGTTTATCAACCTAAGGGTAAATAGTGGCCAAAAAGACTCGACAGATTTAAGATAGCTAATACATTTTTATTATATAAAACCTTAATTTTCTAAGCCAGAAACAGGATATTATTAATATTATTATTTCTTAATAATAAGCCATGGTTTATTGTGCCATGAGAGATAACACAATTTGAGGGACTAATTTTTTATGTGAAATGAGCCATGGTTCCTTGAAGTCGAGACCAATGATATTATTGTTGATTCAAAAACATCAATTTTTGAAAAATTAAAAATTATTATATAATTAATGTCAAAACATCACTAATTCATTATATAAGTATAGAGTTGTCACAATGATTTGGCCATGTTCATATGACTCTATTTAATCCAATTTGCACACTTAAAGTAAGTATTTAGAGCTCACGATTGTCTATATCTGCTGAGGAATACTCAAGTGATGCTAAAAAATACAATTTGTATCATGATTTTTTGCATTTTTTACCTGCTCATAACTTCTTAGAATCCCTATCTCCACCTATTATAATTATGATTATATTGCTCGCCTTCCTCTATATAGACTGAGTACTGCACTCTTTTTGCTTGTTAAAAATACCATTTCTTCACCTTCAAGATGTACCCGTGATGTCAGATAAATCCATCCAGGATTTAAATATATATTTTATATTATTTTTAAGGTTTAGATGCTTATAAATTAGAATAGAACTTTATTTCATTTTTTTTATTTATTAATATAAAATTTATATATTAGTTTAAAAAAATTAAAACCATATACCATTACTATCAGTTTTCGTTCTTATTTGTCGCGTTATTTATTGATGATTTATATTTTCTCATTTAGATTTACTGTCTCCTATATTTATTAGTAGTTTTAAGCCATCAAATTTTTTCATGACAATTTTTGTTGTCTTCCTTTTACCATAAAAGTTGTTTAGTTTATGATTTTTCAAGGATTGGTTTTCAAATGTAGCATGATCACGTAGTAATTCTATCTGATTTGTAATATGCATACTATTATTATTATTGTTAATAAAATTATTAAGATAAGGTAGAATTTATGAGAGTAGAGTAAATATGAACAATTTTAATATAATTTTAACAAGGGAGAAAGTATTTATAATGTTAATGATTATCAAATTTAATTTCCAATTGAGACTACTCCATCTTTCAGATTATGATTACGAGCAAAGATTTCCAGCATGAATCCTCCATTGCATAAGCTTTCAGCGAGTGAATATTTTTCATCAGGCTTTTGTGGTGCATTCCTTATTGGTGCTGCAAATACGTTGGGGACTTTGAATCTATCTTTTCTAATTTATTAATTACCAATGCCAAAGATGAATGTCTGTTCAAATGCATGCCTGGTAGCATGTCCATTCAAAACCCCAAAACCCCTTAGTGAGGTTTATAAGTGCTTTGATTTGTAGGGTATAGTTGGGGTCTTATTGGGGTTAGTAGAGAAATTAGGCCTATTTACAAAATGAGAAATAGAAATTAGCGAAATTTAGGGTCGATTTATGATGAGAAATATTTAGATTTACTGCTTCAGCTTAGGTATGGTACGAGTATTAATATAGATTAAGTCAAACCAGTATTGAATTATGCAGCTATTGCAAAGCTCTTACACAAGAGTGCCTCTACTGTTAGGTATCACTGCATGTTAGCTGTTTAGCATTTTAATTCTGGTACTTGAAAGCATCCTGCTAGAAAATAAAAGTTCTCACAGCATCATATTGACTACCTCTGTGACTCTAAGACTTTAAAGTATTGGGCACACTTTCCTCTAGACTAGCGAGCTGTAATGTTTCATCGCAAGTTTCCTGATATGCGCATCTCTCCTTAGACTATAGCCAATATTTATAGAAGAAATGGTATTACTTTCAAGACTGTCAACAGAGTGAAGAGAGTGATTGATTTTACAGTGCCATTTTATAGTAATAATTTAAACTATATATATGATTAAATGCAGAGAGCTATTGATAATAACATCAAGTTCATACATGCAGATGAAGCTGTGTTTACTTTCAACACTTTTATTAATAAGTCTAGGTATAAGAAGTATGATAATATAGAAGTTTATGACTAAAAAGTGAAGGTAGTTACCCATGCAATTTTAGCTAGTATAAGTGAAGATTCAGGCTTAGAGAGTTATGTGATTCACCCTCGCTCTATTAAGCGAGAGTAGTATATAGAGTTCCTACATAAGCTCAGAGAGAAGTATAGCAACCAAGAGATCATCCTGTTTGTTGATAACCTTTCAGTTCATAAGACTAAGGAGTCTAAGAAAGCTTATGAAGACCTAAACATAACTCCTGTTTATAACGTTCCTTATAGTCCTTAATTTAATGGAATAGAATTCTACTGGAGTTAAATCAAGACTCACTACAAGAAGCTGCTGCTGTATCATCTTATGCATGACTTGCCTATCGATACAGTAGACTTGATTCAAAGCAGCTGTAAGAGAGTAAGCGTAGATAAGACAACAGTTTGTGCGAGAGAAGGAAGAATGAATGTTTATAAATAAGTTTTAGATTTAAACGAATGAATATATTCACATATTAAATTGGCCCATAAAGGGGTTTGGCTTCTCTTTCTTCTCCTCTTCTTAAGGCTTGCTTGGACCCATATTTCTTCTCTTTGTGCCAGCTCCTGCATCTATGTTCATTTCTTCTAGCTTTTAGACATCTTTATAAAGTCTTTTGCTCACTTCATAAATAGTCTATGACTTTCTCTCTCTGTGAACCTTCGCATGCTCTTTCATTAGGAATATACCAGTTCCAGGTTTCCCTACAAAGTTATGAATCAAAGATTACGAGAGAGGAATGGATGCTTCTTAAGCTCAGCGAGCCAGGTCTCGCTTATTAGTGTGCCTTGCTTCTTTTAATCTTCAGGAGAAATAGAGTAGCGTTTTTTGTGAGCTTCTTCAATGATCTCTCTGAGATAACTCTCTCTTAAAGTGCCAAGAACTCCAAAGAAGAAGCTCCTTTCTGGAAGCTTGTTAGAGAGTTGTTTCTTGGTAGGAAGATAAACTACCAACTCTTCATCTTTCATCGCATCCTCGTAGAGATTAGTGACTGAAATCTCTGGGTAGTTTGGTATATCTATCAACTTTATTTCACTGTTTTTGAAGGCTTTCTTCTCATCGCAGAGTATAGCTTTTAAGAATGAAATTTTGGTACCTTCCATCGTTGGAAGGAATAAACCCACTATAGTATATGATTAAGTATATGTCACATGCTTACCATGCTAAGTGAGGTATCGATAGAGATCTTCCTTGCTTCTAAATCTTGAGATCATTTCTTAAGCTTCAACCCTCTTCATTGCAGTACTTATAGATTCCATCCTTGTTCCTTCTCTTGTTATTGAATTTCAAATTTTAATATATAGAGTTCTGGATCCTACTGTTAAAAATCTTAGTATTAAATATGGGCATCTTATAGGAGGTCAACCTGGTAAGGATACGTGGAGAAAGCTGGCAGAAGCTGTAACAAACTTCAGAGATGGAGCTCCATTTTTATCAATTTAGTTCCATTAAATTAGTACTAAATTTGTTTAAATTTGATTAGTACCGGTACTAAATTCGTTTAAATTTAATTGGTACCAATTTAATAGTACCAAAACTTAATTAGTACCTAGTTTTTAACTAATGAGGTTTTAATGGAAAAGTTCCAAAATGGTTCAAAACCTAATTGGTACCAGTACCAACCTGAATTTATTCTCAGTTGGTACCAAAATTAAAAATATTAAGCATAAAATTAGAAAATTTATAGTTATAAACTAAGTATAAATATGATGTCTAACACCTAAGAATCAACCATTGTTGTTGCAGTGCCAGCTCCTATACAAAGTTAGTATAGCCAGTGAGGTTTTTACTTATTAATAATAGAAATTTAAATTGAATTTAAACATGGCGGCTAACTTAAATCGTAAGGCAGTTTCTCTTGGAACAGGTTAATCATTGCTCAACTTTGGCTCCTCCAAGAAACCAGAAGTAATTTATATTGAAAAGGAGGTAGAGCTAAGAGCTCTAGAGTTTGAAGCTGAGGTCTTTAAAATTTAAGTTTAAAACAAGAAGTAGAGTGCTGAGATGGGAGTTTAAACATAAGTTGAATTGGTTGAGGAAGATAAGGAACAGCAACCAATAGAAAAAATTAAAACGTTTTAATGTGAAGACTGCTAAAATTTCTTCTCAACTGAGTCAAGCTTGAAGAGACACATCAAAGAGGTACACTCTGGTAGAGCTAAGATCTACTTCAAGCATGATAAAGTAGATGGTAGATACTAATGCACTACCTGCATGAAGTCTTATACGCACTCAGCTAAAGTAAAGAGACATATGCAAAAGCATCATCTAAGCGAATTCCTGATTAAAGATGAGGAAACTTAAAAGCTTGTACCTGCTAAAAGAAAAAATAACTCTCTTGATTCACAAATAGAGCAGTAGGAGAGACTTAAGAGATAGAAGCGGTTTGAGTCAATGAACCAACCAGCAAATGGTATGTATATTGCATGCTTATAAGAGAGAGCAATGTATATACCTGCATTAAATGCAGTCGATATAAGCAGCTGTATTGAAAACTATTTGAATATTGACGTACCTAACAAGGTAAAACTTATAGTTGTTGATGAATTTGCATACAAGGTATATCCATTCAAGTATCTCATTAAGAACGAGCAATATTAAAATGAGTTTGCAAATAAATACATAGTACTGAGAGAGGCTTAGAAAAGATAATGCAAGAACTTAGCTAAGCTCGACGGAGTTATACTTGGTCATGGTTTTATTGCTTTGAGACTCAAGAAGTTTGAAATGACTCTAAGAGAGTATCTCTACCATAATAGATATCCTGATGATTTGAATGAGATACTCACAGATATGACTAAGGGTGTGAAAGAGCTCCATGATCTAGGGTATGTTCATAGAGATTTGAAGCCAGAAAATGTAATGCTAAATCTCTGCCCTTTAGAAGTAGTAGTCATAGATTTCAACAGAGCAATAAGACAAGAGATAGTGACTTTAGCTAAGGTTTTAGGCACTCCAGGATACTTCCCTATAAGAGAGAAATGGACAAATGGCTCTGTATAATGGGATGTTTGGGCGGTAGCTGCAATTATCTTAGAGTGCGATATGGAAAGTATGTCATACTTTGGAACAAAACATGAGAAATAATCAATAAGTTTGGCTGCTAAACATATTAAGCAAGATGAAATATGCAATGAAATTAAGAAGATAGTTGAGATGGTCATTGTAAAAGCTCCAGCATATCCACGATAATCATTGGATGATATACTAGAACAACTACAGACTGCTAAATTCAAGAGGTATCACAAAGATAAGCAGATACAATTTGTTTGAATTAAGTACAGTAATACTCATTAAATATTCATTAAATTCATAAAAAACATGCGTTTTCTCTACTAGCCCCAATAAGACCCCAACTATACCCTACAAATCAAAGCACTTATAAACCTCACTAAGGGGTTTTGGGGTTTTGATTCCCTGATCTAACTTGCCCATTAATTGTTTTTTTTTCCATATAAATTCATCAACAAATCTAAACAATAATTATTAAATAGGAATAAAAACTTACGTGTAGCCGAGCTTACCAATCATGCTCAAAGCCGTTTCTTATTTAGCATTTACAACCCACATTATAACAAATCCATCTTATTAAAGTAGATTGAATGGTATCTTAAATATCTATTTGTCATTTAATAAATCATAAGTAGGTCTAAATCCCTTTTTGGCATTGACATCAAGTTATCCCATGGTTGATCAATAATGATAACATCAAATAATTTGCCCTCAAATCTAATCTATGCCATCGAAATTTCTTTCCAGATTTCATAGTGTGTGACATCTGCTTCAATAGGTATTGACTTTTTTTTTAATTTCTGAATAATATTAAAGCATTTTGTTGATTAGCTGTTATTTAAGGAACTTTCATTTTATTATCACGCTACTTTTATTCTTGATTACTTTAATTATTATTTTTCTTTAAAAATTGTTATAGGATTGAGGATTATTCAAAAGTTATGTCTTCTTTTGTTAACTTGATATTTTAGTAACCTTGGGTAATCTTGCAGGCTGAATTGAATGAAAGGGTTTTTTGCATGTTAAAATAGTATTCTGGCTTGAGTCTAATGCCATATATGATGATTGGAAATTTGAATTACTCTTTATTATCTTTGATTTTATTTTTATCATCTGCAACTTTCAAGTATGAGTCATACATATATCCTGGGAGGAGTTATTTTTATAGAACAAGGATCAAAGGGTAATTATTAAATTTTAGAATGAATGGATCTGATTTGAATTAGTTTATATATTTTTAGTATTTCTCATTGATGTAGTTCTATGCCATTTCCAAAGTTATCTCATCCTCATTGATATTTAGTATGTCATTTTGGTTTTGTTATTGTTAAGAATTCAATAAGTCTTACTATTTACATTCGTTAATAGGCTCATCATTGCTTAAATTCTGGACATTTTCCAGTTCTCTTTATTTAACTTCTTCAATTTAAGATCTGGCAGCGATTCTTTCTGAAATAATTCTATTGATCAAATTGATTTAAAATTATTGATGACAGTTTATTTAGTAGGTTTCAAGCTCATTATCCGTCATATTGGCAAAGTCTTGGAGTTTAGATTTTAATTTAATATCATTTATGGCTAATTGTTAAAATTTTCTCAGATTTGTCTATTGGCTTCACTATTTGTTATTAAATAGTATCTCTCATTGTGTTTTGATTTATTTTTGTATATTAAAAATAAGTTCTTGTAATTTTAAGTAACAGAGCAGTAGAGACTAAAATATTTGCTGAATTGAGAGTTGGCTTTTTTTTTGTCATCTTCATTCTCATCCTTAAGAGGGAGGGATTTCATTTTATAAATTAATTTACTTATTTGTCAATTATTCTGAACTTCAGATATAAATTTCTCAGCATTAACCCATGAAAATAAATATTCATTCTTTTGACGCTGCCCTGTCAGATAATTTGTTAAAAACATAATTTCCTGGTTTTACATTTTCTCTATCAACAATATAGGGTTAAATGCTAGATTTTCGTGATAGGCATAGCTATTTGCGAAATAATTATTTTTTATTGATTTTTTTTTTCAAAATTTTATTTAGATAATTTAGTATTTAAAGAGAATTGGCTTCTTAATTATGCTTTTAATCTTGAAATGACAAATTCAGTGTTCTAATAAATAGGAATCAATTTAATTTGTCACAATGCTTTATTTGAAGGTAGTGATTTAGTTTAACAAATTTTATCCCCAAGCAAATTAACTTTTTCAGTTTGAAACTTGTTGATTATTGACAATATGAATCAAATATTTTGATGCTCAATTTACTTTTCGAAGTAATGTATACAACAGTCTTGATAAAATTTCAGCGTCATGCCTCTATTAAGACTTCACGGTCTTCATTCGCAATTAATAATGTAAAACCAAAAACTGACTTCTGGTATTATTTTAAGCAGATATTTTATAAGAGCAATAAATAGACTAATTGCTCTAAACTTTTAAAGTTAAAGCAGTATTTCCAATATATAAGAATTTTATGATTTTAATCAAGCAAGGATTTATCACAAATTAGCTACGGTGAAGGTTTTAATATTTAATTGAAATGATATGTCTAATTTTCTTGAAGAAGATGGACATAAGTTTTTAGATGAAAAGAAACTATGAGTAGCCTTTTTAGCATATATTCATAACGGCATGCTTCGTTGATTGATATTAGTTATTTAGGACCGATGATTAGTTAGGTTTCGTTGTTAAGAATACTTTTATTAAGTTTTTTTATTTTATGACAGGTACTATTATTTGAGCATTTAAATCATATTATTAAAACCAATGATTGGATTGTTATAGTATTTTTTTATGAACTAACTAAAGCAGTTTCTCCATAATTATTCAGAAAGCTGATAGGCAAATTCTCAAAATCATTATTTGCCAAGGCTATTTCCTATATTTAGCAAACTTATCCCTGCCATACCTACGATACCTGCAATCCCTGCGATACCTGCAATTCCTTCAAATCCTGTAATAGCAGCGATACCTGCAATACCAGTGTGGACACTTCTTTCAATAAATACAAATAGATGTCTTATTACGCAAAAGTTAACTTCAAACATAGTTTCTTTTACAGCTTTTACAAAAACATGCTTTATTAGTACAGAATGAGTTTGCATTCACTAAGAGATTAATATATTTAAGCACTCTTCTTGAACTTATTTGTTTTACATAAATAACTGAAGCAGAAGCTGAATAGATCTCTCTTACAAGATAGGGAAAGTATTGAGGAAAGATGTGGCATTAATTTGAAATAATATTAACTCAATAAATAGCATTATCTTTGGCAAATTGATATAAATGGACAGATCTTATCACAAATATTTTTTATAAGCATTCGAAATAGATTTGAACTTCATTTAAGAAATTGGCCTTGAGAACATAAAGACCTGGTGTTTCCTTTTTCACATTGTATTGTCCTAGTTGTAATACAACAGTGTATTTATTCGACATTAATTTCAATGAATTCTCAGTTATTTTAAAATTAAGTTTATTCTTTTATATTTGTCATTACCTCACAACATCCTATATCTTTATTTAGATCAGACTTTGCTGCAAAGATAATCGAAAACAAATGGAAATCTGCTGTATAATAGTTTATTACACCACTCATAATTATTTTTCCTTATTATTTAAGTCAGCTCCTTCAATTGTTAATGAGCCTAATTTTCTCTTTAAGCAATTTATTCTGTCCCTTGACTGTAATCTTTATCTGTAGATTGGAGTTTTTGTTGTGAGTTCCCTTTTTTAATGAAGGTGAATAATTTCTCGATTGGGGCAAGATCAAATTAGTTAGGGCCCAAAAAAATGTTGATAAATTAAGCATGCTTTGCTTCTCCCGAAGGTAGCTGCTTCTATGGTAGGAAGCATTATCAAGCATGAGAATATGGTCTTCCCTCCACATAGGATTGTGTCTTTCAAAAGCTTCTACTGGTTGAAGAATAAAAAAGTATACTCCGATACTATTATTCTTTCCTTTGAAAAGTTAGTAGTAGACCCTTCCATCACTGCAGAGAGCTGCAATCAGTCCAATCTGCTGATAGCGCTTTGAATCAGCACATAATATTTTGAAGCCATTTCAATTTATCGGCTGAACTGTATTGAGCTTTCATCAATATTAATAAGTACTTTACCCTGTGAAAGTAATCGTACATAATGAATAGCAGCTTGAGCTCTCTAGCTGACGCTATCGCTTGATATTGATCTTTGGTTCATACTTTTTTGGCAACATATTCAGTGAATTTTTAAGAAACTTCCGAATTTACTGAGTCTAAACTTTAACTCTTGTGCAATCTTAGAAGAAAGTCTAAATAACTGATGGTTTTATCAGCTTGTTATTTAATTTTATGAATTTCAGAATCAATTATTGAGCTTACCAGCTTAACCCATATCGTTTACTTCAACAGGGAACTTACGTTTGCTATATATTAATTTTGCTTAAATTTTTTATTTTTCTTTCCTGGTGAACGAATAATGAATATTATCTCCGTAGCGCATTTAATGTGAGACTGCTCTACTAAATAGATAAGCTTGCTTTCTCCACATTAGACCATCTTTTAATTTTTTTTTAATCATTTTCCACTTAACTGGAAAATATTTCTTAAACTTTTCGGTATCATCATAAGCTTAACAGTTCATTTATGAAAGTAATTTGCCATCATTCTTAATAAATTGTTTAATCAGAGAAGAAATTTAATAATCAAGCCGCTCCCTGAAAACTTAATAAAATCTTCAATTTATTCCATTGCTGGGAATTTCACCCAAGCCTACTAATGGCACTTGTCATCTCTTAGAGTAAGCCCAGTTTAAATATCTAGTCATCTCTCATATTTTATACTAATTCTTAAACATCCGATCTGGGATCAAAACTTTAAAAATTGCATTATTTCATCTTTAAAATGTTTTACTGAGCAATTTCAAGAGAGGTCAATATCCAAGAATCATGATTTAGGCAGTCTAGTTTTTAATTGTCCTAATTTTAGTAGTCAGTATATGAACTTATAATCCATTGTGACAGAGGGGTTTTCATTCTCGATTATCAGATTCAGTTGTCTTGAGTCATCTTGCCCTCCTAGATAGAATCGAAGATCACTCTATCTGAGCCTCTCCATATTTAGTATGTATTAAAATTTATAATTAATTAAAATTATAAAAGATAAAATGATTATTTTATAAATAATTTCTTTTTGGGAAAAACTATTTCTTTCATGGTGAAGATGTTTTTCATTTAGACCCAATAATTATATCAAAAACATTATTACCTCGACAGAGATGTAATTATTTTATAAATTTATTATTAAATTGTAAGGCGTCCACCTTAACCATGAACTAATTAGTAAATTTTCATTAGCTCAGGGAGAAGATTGTGAACAAGAAGTAGCTATAAGACTTTTTAGTACAAGAGTGTTGGGCTTATCTTCCCAAGCTTCAATGCATGAATGTTTATTTTTTACGGTCTTTTCTTAATGGAGAAAAGGAGGTAAGCAATTTGTTTATAACAAAAATTAGCATTTGAAAAGAGCGGATGTGATTGTGGCTGCCGTGCCATAGATTGAAGGCTTGACAGTAGAAGATTTCCTAGAATATGCTTCGTCAAAGCCTTCAATTATAAGTTACCTGCCCGATTAGAGCGATTGGATCCAATTAGACAAAAGATGGATTTATGACGTATTAATGTCTATAGACAAGGATGGGGTAAATTAGAAAGTAACTGATGCAAAGAGGAATAGAAGAGCAAAACAAGATTAATCCTAAGGATTATCAGTTCAAATGAGACCTGAATTTGCTAAGGCATTGGAAGATTAATTGAACTTCAGTGGTAAATAGTATTTCTTAAACATACATTTATAGTTCACAAGGGAAGATCAGCTTACTTAATAAAGCCAACTGCATCCAGAAAAAGAAGGGCAAAAAGAAATCGAGGAAGTTAAGCAGGAGGAGTAAAACTTGAGACAGAGTAAACAAAGATATTTGGAAGTTATAAAATAATGAGAAATAATTTTGACCAGATGAACAATGAGCTTCAAGACTTAGGTCAGTATAAGAACTTACTCATGCAATTAATGAGGGCTGGAGTCATTGATGAGGACGGCAACCCTTTGGCAAATAGCTAAAATAACAGTTCCACAATGCTCTGAGATTAAGCAGGAGATTTTATTAATGTATTGAAACTTAACTTTAATAAAAAATATTGCAAAATAATCATATTTTAACTTCGATTGTCAATAATCAATAATCATAATTTTTAATTGATAACTCATCTAGGAATTTTAAGGGTTCGGAGATTTTCATTGACTAAGAGGATTAGTCTGCAGCTTGGGACTTTAGGAGTCATCTTTTGAGGTTAAAGGGCTTTACTTGTAAAGCTATTCCTCCATATCTAGCTTGGATTTAGAAGTTTCAGAGTCGCTGCTTATCTCAAGTTCATTAGGTTGATTATCATTGGATTGGTAGCCCTCTCTTAGAGACCGTTTACCCAAAATCAACTTTTTGTCGGATGCTAAGATCCTTTTATGGTCCATACTTTTGCTTGTTCTTGGAAAGAATCTTGCTTCGTCAAAGGGAGTGAACTACGAAGAATCAAAAGGTTTGATGTCATAATTTGAGAATATTTGATTTGGTAGTTAAACTATACTTTTAATGTTATTCTTTAATTCCTCTTTTGAGTTGAATAACCTTCTCGCAGTCTTTAAAATTTTCCCTCTTTATATCTGCTTCTGTTTATGTTTGCTTGCTCTTGAATCGCAGTCATCGGAAATGGAAGTAGCGATAGGAGATGCAGATTCATAAAATCTTTATTTTTTATCCTTGTTCAAGTCATGAGACTGTTATGATTCTTCAACCTGATTCTGCTGCATTTGTGAATGCTAGGCAATCTATGTTTCTATCTAATCTAAGTTGTCGTTTTCTAAGGATAAACCTTGATGAAGTTTTAGAAGTCTAAAGTGAGTTTCATTATCATTCTATTCTTGCTTAAGTCTTACAAGTTATTCAATTGTGCTGGTACTTCCTTGGCTGTTGACCAGGTAGTGCCGCTATCATTTGTTATCGAGTTAGCTAAAATAGCATACTTTTAGTAAAATTAATAAGCAAATCAAGATTACTCATGTCTTTTAAATTATATTAATTTATTTATATTTTTAGGTACTCTACTGTATTTAAGCTGTTTTGCAGTGTAGTACCTTAATTATATTAATTATCAAAATATTAAAATTTAAATGCTATGAATAAAATATGTAATTAAGTTTGTAGAAAAAGTAATATGTAATTTAATTATTATTAATAAAAGAATTATAATCTTTAAGTAAAGTTGCCTTGCAAAGTAACAATATCCTATTAAGGTAAAAATTTTTGAGAATAAATGAATTTTTTGATTAATATAGAATGTTGATTAATTAAGTTTTATATAAGTCTTAAAAAATAAGCAAAAGAATATAAGTGAATATATAAGCAAAGTATAATACAAAAAATTTAGAAAGTTATTGCTCAAATATAACAAGATATTCTGAGTCAATAAATGAGCGCATGAGCGCTAAATATGTGCGCTCATTCGCTCATAAAATAAACATTCAGTCCATATCAAAGACATTAGTCTTAATTCTGATTCTTAAAAGAGAATCCACTCTCTGCTTAAAAGCCCTATTTTAATTATTTATAATAGAAATATATTAATTTTAATAATATTTAACTTTACGCAATTTATTAAATTAAAAAAGTACATCAGAAATTAATTCTCTATAGAGAAATCCTATTAGGTTTAATGTATTTAAGTTTTAATTAAAAATTAAAACTCTTTTATTAAAATTAATATATTTCAATTATAAATAATTAAAAATAGGGCTTTAAAGCAGAGAGTGGATTCTCTTTTAAGAATCAGAATTAAGACTAATGTCCTTTGATATGGACTGAATGTTTATTTTATGAGCGCATGAGCGCACATATTTAGCGCTCATGCGCTCATTTATTGACTCAGAATATCTTGTTATATTTGAGCAATAACTTTCTAAAATTTTCGTATCATACTTTGCTTATATATTAACTTATATTCACATTTTGTTATTTTTTAAGACTTATATAAAACTTAATTAATCAACATTCTATATTAATCAAAAAATTCATTTATTCTCAAAAATTTTTACCTTATTTATTATAAAATTTATTAAATAATTATATTATGCATTTTCTGTAAAAAGTAATGCTGTATTTAATTTTACTTATTTTATTTAATTAATATAATTAAGATTCTTTACCGCAATACAACTTTATGCTTAAAAATTTGCGGTAGAGTACCTAAAATATATATTTATTTTAATATTAAAATCAAACATGTGCAAAGATGATTAGATTTAATTATTCACCGAAAATAATCTATTTTAGCTAAGTCTCCCAACTCTACCAACTATTTAATCTTAAACTCGTCGATGAAATTTGTCAGCCATGATTAAGTAAAGCCCACCATTCTTCTCAATTTCTTGTGAAGTTTTGACATCAGTTCCTCTGCCTTAAGTCTCGGATAACATAAAAGACGCCAGATTTCCCATCTTTATCTCTTCTGCATAGACCACTCCTACATCCAGTTATAGCTTCCCAGAAACAAAGGATATTTTACTCTACTTTTTCAGCCAATTCTCAAGCATCTGGTATGAGGAGATCGCGACAATTATGATTGGTACTAATCCTGAATGCTTTTGAATAATAATATCGAGCTTTAAAAGTAATCCTAAATGCTAGTGGCCACAAGTTCATCTACCAAGTGCTACTTCATGTTACCATTAATCGAACTTATCATGGGGAAATCAATTTCTTCTATTTTAAAATTTCTTTTTATTATTTGCTTTTCTTTCATTCGTAATCTAGATCCAGTCATAGCAATCAGCTGTTTTGCCTTAAGAACATGTTTTATAAGGCTGAGCATAGAAGGTACAGCTCCATCAAAAAGAATCCAATCATGCTCATCAATTACAATGGAAGACTAGGTCAGCAGGTTTTAAAATTGTGAATCTTCGCAAAAGGTTTCAAAATCTTTTTGAGTAAGGTAATATAATCCACTTTTGTTCTCATCTCGTCTCGTTAACATATACTCTTAAATTGAAGTGCTGAATCAGCACTTCAAACTACCGCTCATCCCTTTGTATGAGATGATCGTTCTTGCCAATGATGAAAACAGGATTTTCATGCTATATTGCTAAATAGATGGCTGACCAAGTAGCAAGCAAAGTTTTACCATTTCCCATTTCTAGATTTATGAAAAGTCGATTTTCTGATGACTCAAGTATCCTCTCCAGAAATTGGGATAGGGCTTGCTGCTTTTGATCTTTCGTGAATTAATTGGCAGATTTGGGAAGTAAGAGCATCTAATCGAGATTTCAAGAGTTACCAAGCAAAAGGTCTTCTACCACTTTACTGCAATCTTCATGCTTTTTTTCTATCATTAAGAAGCAAATGTCTTAGGCCATCTTTAATATATCTTCCAATTTTCTTAACCATATGCAGTTATTCGTTGTAAGGAGCTAAGCGAGCTTCTTCAAAAAGTTAATGTACAAACTTTGATTAAGAAAATCCCACTTATTATTGAATATATCTCTCATCCCCATGAGAAAATTTTTCAATTAGTCTTCGCTTTAAGCTTAACTCAAGGAACTGATAGCAATCAGATACTAAACAACCTCGATAGGAACTCCTCTGATAGGACCTAGACCATGATCCTCTTTTATTACTCTTATGAACGGTTTGTTTAAGATAAAAAAGGTACCTGGAAGGAGCCTGACAACTTAGAAATCAACAAACCATTGCTAGAAAAGGCTGGTCATCATTGAGACTACGCCAATGTTTTTGGAATAGATTGTCCAATTCAACTGAGTACTCTACAAACTCTTAGACTTCGTTCACAAAGATGAAGCGGCCAAGCCAAAAGATGTTAGAACATCTGGCCAGGTAGCAAGCAGGCACATCGCTGATCTTATTAGCTAACTATTGATGGTGATAATTTCGTTATTATAAAAGAGAAAAGAAGCGACAAAGAGTCTTGTTTTTACCTGAATTGTATCTCGAATGATGACACACACACAGCTCGTGGCATATCCGGAAGAATCCTTCCAAATTCAAATTTGAGCAAGAATTTTTCAAATGTCTCAAAAAGTCAATAAGACTATGGCTGTTTCTCACATGAATAGCCTCCAGGAACTTAAACCTGTCATCAGCTGGAAGAAACATAAACTCTCGTAAACATTTGGTAGTTATTTCTCTTTGCAGAGTCTCTCCTAGATTTCCAGACTGCAGTTATTATGTAAGAGGTTGAGTGTTTTTCATGCTAAAGTTGCCGCTTAAAAATGTATGACTTGAAGGTAGGTCTTTTAGCCTCGAAAGGTAATTAATATGGCTTAAACCACCGATACTCTTGCCTATGTTTGACTGCGACGACCTTTGTTGCTATCGATTCAGAATGAACTTACTAATGAATCGAGGAATGTCACTAGAGCCTAACAGGGGCTTAAATTCATTAAGTTTTAGAACCTCGCTCATGTTATAATCATGCTCTGGAGGAACCTCCTTAACACGATCGATCAGTTAAAGATATTGAGCACCTTAATATAGAGAAAGTCTTCCTTTTTGCTCCCAATCTATTTTGAACTAGGAATTTTGAAGTCATTTTCACCGACTGGGCCTTTCAATATTATCCTCTATGATGCAATCGACTGTCTATTTTTACATCTCAAATGATTAAGGCAGTAACGAATTATTATTGGACTATTTGTTTAGAATTCAGTCATGAAGTTTAACCGCTATTTTTGAAAAGTTGAGTGATTATTAAAGAATTTAAATTTTAAATTTAAGAATACTATTCAAAATTATTGAATACTTAATAGCACACTTAATTCAAACTTAAAGATCTTAAATAATTTTTAAGCCTTAAGCTCCACCTTCTATGAGGGAAATTCTATTTATAAGTGCTGGATCAACATCTGTCATAACTTAGGGTACCCTGATCGTTTCTAGCTATTTCGGCTGTTGAAATTATCAAAAGTTTAAATCCAGGCTTTAACAATCTCGATAGGGAAGAACTAATCTGTTGGATGTATTCCTATGACCTTTGCTAGTCATTGATTTAATATCATTAAAATTATAAATCCCCATGAAAACGCTAAAAATTCCTCAAAGTCTATTGACTTTAATCCCTATGTTCATTCTAAAGAATTATGGAGAAGATGAAGAATTTATAAATAAAATTAAAGGCGTTGGTTTTCAGCTATTACTGATGGCACTCATTTAAGTGGCGGCCCATGATGATTTCACAGTGATTTAAGAAAAAATTACGAAACTTATAGTCAATAGATAATATAACAATACGAGTAAGAGACAATATAAAACAGCATATGTGTAGAGTTATGTTGGTATTGATGCCATAAGAGCTACTTTCCTAGAATTCAAGAAAAATACAATGAAAGTCTATGGCCGAGTGAGATAAAATTAATGATGCTTAATTCAGATCAGTAAATTTAAGAATTAATCTAGATTAATTGTTTTATTTGACTCTACTCTCAAAAATTCTACTTTATAAGCAATAGAAATATGTGCACTTGTGACCATTGCTATTATGATGTCTTTCATGGTATAATATTTGAAATATATACTAGGGGTATTTTGGTACGAGGAATTCAAAAACAATAATTTTGGGCACCATGGAATTCTCTGTTCATGGACTAAATGCATAGAGACTGAAATCGTCCAATTCATATTTCTTGGCGAGGCATATGGTCATGAGTCACTGAGAGTGATCATCATGTATCTGAAAGTATTTAATTTTGTAGAGAATCCTTTAATCAATAAATCAATGTAGTATGACCATTGATGAGTCAATTGGTGGTCTTATAGAATAAATAGTCATAATGGTGTTTCCAGGAATCTAATTTGCATACTTAGAGCCACACCTGACCACTCCTTTATTGACATCCATGCCAGCAGTTAATCTTTGGAAAAATACCTATAATAACCATATCATTGGTCAAAGCTTGACTAGTAACTCTGCACTCGTCACCATGTGAGACCAAAAAGATACTCATCTAATAGAAGAGCTTCTAAAACTAGGTTCAGTTAGTTTCTGTATCTATTGGCTTACTGTGGCATGAGCCATAGATCCTTCAAAATGAGACCTAGATTTTGAGGTTGGAACTAAAAATCCACTTTTAGAAGGATTTATATTTATTATATAATTATTATCAAAATATCAATAAATGACCATATAACTCTATAGAGATGTCACAATGACTTGACCATGTTGGAGTGATCATATCATGGATGACTTTAATGATGTTTCTGACTATTTGAGGTCCAATTTTATTATATAAAATGCTTATTTTCTAATCCAAAAACATAAAACTATTATTATGCTATTATGTTTTATATTGCTTTTTATTTTTAGCATTTTATTTAATTTGATTAACATTTTTGTTCAAGCTATTAATGCTTATGATATTATTATATTTTTTTTATCTTCAGCTATTTATTCTGTAATATTTTATATTTGATTATTAATTTTCTTTATTTTTTGTAACAAATTATTTATTCTTATTTATATTTTTATTTTTTTAACAATCTTTTTATCCTTTTCTATCATGATACTATCATTGTTTACTTTATATTATTTATTTCCTTGTACAAATCTATTTTCTTCTAGATTTATCTTAATTGCTTTTATAAATTTTTAATAATATCAGTACTCATTTATGAATTATTAATTGTTTTTCCTCTTAATATTTCTTAAATATGTTAATCCCTGAAAAATAACCATTATTTTGGTTCAATTTTTATTTATAGGTTCTCAACATCTTTATGTAAAATCCTATTCAATCTTTCTACTTCTAAAAGTTTAAAGTCAATTTCCTTATATTTAATTTTATGTTTAACTGAGATCAGTTTATGGTGTGTTAATTTGACTTGTTTTGTTTTATTACTGATAATCTTAATTTTAAAGATGATTTGATCAAGTAGATTTCTTTTAGAATGAGTCTCTGCAATCTCAGAAATGGACTCTTTTAGCACTTCTTAATTCATGTTTTCATTTATTCCTTGATATGATTCTAAAAGTCTCCCTATCTTATTAATATTTTGATTATGCCATTTTAAACATAGGAATTTAACAGCCTGTCTATTTTTGGGCATTTTAATTTAATTATACAAATTGTGGGGGGGTGTTACCAATTTTCATGCATTGAAGATCTTTAAGATGTTTTCCTTTTTATTGTAATCTTATATATTCAGACGATTTTAGTGATAAATTGAGGAATTCTATCGATATCCATTTTATTGGTTAAATTATTATAAGTTTATAAGTATTAAAAATTGATACTTTAGATAGATTGAATGTCATTTGAGTAAAGTTTAATTATGATTCTATATTGCCTTTCTTGCTTATAATATAGTTAATTTTATAAGTACTTAAAAATCTCCTCTTATAATAAAAATTTCATGCTTTTCTAGTCAAAGTCCAACTGCCATTATCGAGGTCACACAAACTTTTTCTACCATTTCCATTGCTTTCCTACTTTGTTAGAATCCTTTTCTATACATTTCTTGATGACCTGGCTCTCTCAACTCCTAAAGTTTGTAGGGCTTTTTTAGCCAATTTTGATTATATTTTATGGGAAAATCTCCAAAATCTCTATTTTCATGTCATCATAGATAAAATCCAATGGAGAGTCAAACATGGTCAATGGTATCATTTTCACTACTAGAAATGTTATTTACGGAGTGAATTATTTGAATATAATATTCAGAATCGAAATGTTACATGGCATGATAGTCAGGCTTTTACAATTTTCCCATAAAAAATTAAGTTAGAATTATAAGTACACTAACTATTTATGGTATATATGCCTGACTTTTTATATTTATTAGATTAAATTGTTATTATTTTTAAATGGGAATAAATTATTATAATATTGCAGATTGCTACAACAGTAATAAATCGATAGCTGGTAAAAGGGAGACCAACCAGTAAATATAAACTAATGTTTACTTAATGATCTATTCTGTTTTTATCATTAAATTTCAATTATGCTCTGCTTATTTTTGAATGAATTTATTAATATGCTAATATTAAAATTATACCTTGAATGTTATTTATTAATATTGTAAGAAATTCTATTATAATAGGATAGTCATAGCCACTTAACGTCAATGAACTTTATATAATATATAATATTCCCACTATGAATTATTTTTATGTATTTATAGTATAACAATTACAGTTGTTCATCACTATAACTCCTCAGCTCGTTACCTACTCGATCTATGCTATACTGTTGTTTTTACTAATTATCGTATTAAACCTAGTTTCTATCCATATAATTTCTATATTTATTTCTCAATCTCTCTTTATAATTAGCCTTGTCTTAGTTATGAATTCAGATCACTGATGTTTCATAAGCAAGTTCAGAGTTCTGATAATTAAGCCAATGTCTTGATTAATATTTTATAGTTAATGAAAATGATTCTCATTTTATTGACCTTTACTACCCTTGTAATTTTTAGTTCATCCTACCTATCTTTCTTGCTTTGATGCCTTTTTATAATATTCGAACTAACTTATATCATCAATCATTACTTTGAAATGTTTATACTCTTAAGACTACTGCATTTAAATCAATAATTTTGATTTTAAAAAGTTGAACTTTGCGAATTTCTGATTTAATATTCGATCATTATCAGCTATTTTTTTCTTTTTTATTTAGAATTTGCTTTTTTTTCCATTGGTTTTAGTCCATAATATTTATGGGCAAATTACACTTACCCTCTAGTAAATGTTGCTCCTATTTTTTATAAAGTGTTATTACCGCTTCTAGCAGCATTAATGTATATTAATGTGTTTAGAGATCATTGGATATTTACTCAGAAATTTCTTCGCAATATTACTCTTCAAGAAAGGATTTGAAACTTTAATATGTTGAAGATTAATATTATTTAAATTCTAAATACTATAGAGATATCATTTTGGCAATTTATATCTTTAAAATACTCTAATTAATTTAAGTTTTTATGAATTCTAATAAAGTTTGTCTCACAATTACAAATAAATGAATAACCTCTTATATTAAATTGGTATCATTATATAGTTTTAATAGTCACACATGAGATTCAAGTATAATCACCTTTCTTAAATGGGTATATTTAAAACTCATATATTATATCAAAATAGGCAATAATAGTATATACAATTTTACATCTCGTTTGCTACAATATTACATATTTAATCTATAATTTGGAGACTCCTTTATATTTAAATTATAAACTATATTAAATGAACAAAAGTGTCCTCCATTTAAACTATCAAATATTTATTAATCTCCAATTGATGTTCATTCTCAATTTAGTTAATAACATTGCTGAAATACAAAAGAATAGGAAATTGTAAAAATTAAAAATACAAAAACTGCCGAATAATTGATAGTTTAAATATATTTACAATCAATATCATAATATGTCTAAAAAACAAGAGAGTTTTTACATATATTGTTCAAAGTATACTAACTGTTCTATTTATTATTATGAAAATATTATTTTTTATATAGTTTTTCTCAAATAGTTCTATTTGAGCGGAACAAGTATGTAGTATTATAAACAATGCTTTTTTCGATGTTTTATTTTCTAGCGCGTTTTATGCATTTAGTATTTCTTCTATATATATAAATACTCTGAATTGATATATTCTGCCTACAGCTCGAAATTTCACAAGTTATATGATCTTCACTTTCATCATTCGGTATAATTTGTATCCTAAAAGCAAAAAGTAAGCATAAATAAAAGAAAAATTAGAGCAAAAGGCATTACATTGATTTAAAGTCCTATTGTTAATTGAGATTTTTCAGAACTAATTTTACTAATAATAATGTAATTACTTTATGTTTTAATTTGAGAAATTGATAATTTTTGATTTCAAAAAATTCATATACAATAATTTAATTAAATACTCAAATTAACTTCATGTAACTGCTTTTTTTTTTAATTTTTATATTTCTAATTAATTTAAAATAATATTAAGATGAAAGTTATAAAATAAACTATTAAAGAATTAGAAAAAATGTTCTCCTTAATTTGATGCATAAAACTTCAAGTATTTTAAGAATATCAGAGAGAGACATAATTCTTGAAAAAAAGGTTGGTAGTATTAGTACTATAGATAAATTTCTATATAAGCCAGGAAAATCATTCAAAATATTGTAACAATTTTACTATTAATTGATAATTTCAAAGGCATTATGTTGATTATTCAGATTTTTGAAGAATATGCTCTGTTTTGAGGATACTCATCACTTAAAACTCTCCATATTATTCGAATAGTGCCTATTAATAATATTGCTGTTTAATTTCATTTGTGTTATTGAGTATTAAACTTCCCCCCTTTAATCTTTATATCAATATAATAGTGAGTAAGTTAGTTCTTTAAATACTAACAGCAGCATATTGTTGGGGTTATTTATGTGGTAATTGAAAGATATAAGATCATAGTAGGCCATTTAAATCATGTAAGAATGTTATATATAAATATGAATAAAAAGCAAAAAGAGATAAGAAAATAAGAAGATAAGAGAAGAAATGATAAAACAGCTCCATAAGCTGTTCAATGTCTATAGAAAACAAGAAAGAATTCATGAGAACTATATATATATACTTACTTCTACTAAAGTTAATAAAAACACATTGCTCTATCAAGAATCTGAAATATATACTTTAATTATTTGTAAGATTGATTGTTGAAAGAATATGGATAACATCTCAGAATAAAATATATAAATTGTCTAAAATAGAAGACCATCTGGAGACTATAAATAAAATCTTTATGATTTCTTCTATAAATTGCTTTGAATAAAATAATAGTGCATGTTAATGTATCAATTCTAGTCTCAGATTAATGTTTAAATTAGAGGTAGAATTATCGACTGAGAAAAATTTTAAAATAAAGAGTAAAAAGACAAAGAAAACTAACTAATATAAATGGCATTTCTTATAAAACTAATAGTGTATAGATATTGCTATAGTAAGTAGAAAAAATCACTAAATAAATGTGGAGTGGATGAAAATGTTTATCTACTGAGGAGCTCAATCGAATTAAATTTACTTTACAAAACTTTGTATGTATCCAAGCATATATCACACAATATACTATAAATAACAAGTTTCAAGAGATAGATCAAATAGAATAATCTATGGGCAAATGATTTGATATATCTTAAATTTCTATAATTCCATAATCAAGCATAGCGCTCTTGGCCACCTAGTGAGTATAGGAACTCATATGAATATGTATTTTTTCATCTATGATTGATTTTCTTCCAAATGCCAAAGTTAAATCAGCATCTCTAATTGGGTTATCTTTAAGACTTGTAATGGTCAAAAGAACTAACCACAATAGATGCTTGCATTTCATTATTCATTAGTTTCTTGTGAATCATTTCCTTTCTTATCTAATGGGGGGGGGGCTAAAATAAACTCGTATACTGTTTCCTTTTGTAATAACTTTCGTTTAACCTCAATTAATAAACTCATTATCAACCAGTTATTATAGAAGTATTTGTACGCAAACCAAACATACTCGTTAAAGTCTATCAAGATTATGATTCAAGCACAAAACTGAAGATCCATTATAACACCAGCGAGAGACAAACTTGGATATCGTGGAAACTTTAAATTAAATATTTTGATTGCTTTCTCAACATAAATTTTAGGTAATTGAAAGATCCAAATTGCTGAAATTTGACCGTTTTCTGAGTAGATATACCACTTGATTCCTTAATTGCATGTCTTCTCTTATTACAATAAGCATGTAATTCATAGAGTTTGTTAACTTTCCTGAAAAATAAATATATGAATACCCCATAATGAAGAGTCAAGATCAATTTCAAGATTTGCTATTCCCTTATAGAACATGGTTCCAGCCTATTTACACTAATAGCTTGGACTCTGTTAACTTTTTGTTATAAATTCATCTTAATATTAACTAGAAATTTATTTACTTTAAATCAATTATTTCAATTCTTCTATTTATATACACTATATATTTACATGAAGTATAGTGTTTTATTAGTCTTTTAATATTCCCTTAAAATAATGATTGTTATACATATGTTATATTATTACCTATTTCCTATATATTTTGATGCTTTAATAGCTATTAAGAACTCTCAAAGCTCATAATACAGCATTATTAAAGTATGTATAGTATTTCAAAATTGCAATTGTCAATTAATAATGAATTTATTTGATAATTTATGTACAAACAAGTAATTTATTATATTATTATTTAATTTATTGATATAACAAAGATATTCAGTAGATTAATAATAATATGTTTTATAGATCTCGTTTAATATTGATTTACTGACCATTATATTTTAATAATATTGTATTTTAAATTATACAGGGGCATTAGAACTATGCAAATGAAAATCTTAACAGATTCAACATTAATGGTAGTTATTATTTATCTTAGACATGAAACTGCATATTAATTAGTGTTTAATTCAAGGAATTTATTTGAAATTTTAAACTCTCCCCCCCTTTAAATTGTTCTATAATTGAATATTCAACTTTTTTTAATTCCTTAAATATAATTAATTAATAATTATTCCATTTACTAAAAACAATAGCATATTACAAAGAGTTATTTTAACCAATTAAGAATGAATTTGACTATAGTAAGATGCAGTTTTATTATATGGAGAATAAAGCTTTATCTATACATTTCATTGGAAATTTGTGTGACTATTATTTATACTTATCGTCACCATATATACATTTTTAGATTATTATTTATTTAATTTAAATATTTATAAAATTGAAAACACCTCACTATTAATAAGAAAGAGTAGTGATTATATCACACCCAAAATGGCAAAATCCCACATTAATTGAATATTGTAAATTACATCAAGCAAGTTAAGCGGAATAAGACAGCTGATGAGCATATACATGGATCTAGTAGTGCATCAAGAAGAAACGGTCTCAGTACGGACAATATTGTTGGTTAAAGGTTCACATTTATTAAGTAAACACCAAAACTATTCATATTTAGCTAATTTATAATAGATAAGTAAATATTTACTAATAATTCGATAACTGTTTGCCAAGTTCAATGAGTTTGTTGGCTAATTTTTATTTAACTGTTTCAGTTTTCATGCTATTATCACAGTTATTAAATCAAAAGAAGGCTTAATCAATAGATTTCCAGGCATTCATCTATGATAAACTTGACTCAATGAGAGGAAATGAAGAGACCTTTCCTGGTATAAATAATAGATTTGTAGAGGTGGAGACGAAAGCAAGGTGTAAGGATTTCTATTTAGATATCAATCGTTTTATAAAATATTTATTATTTTAATGTTATATTGATGAAATAAACAGTATAATATTTAGTTATGTGAACAAAGAAAGGCTAGTGCTCATTTTATTAAGATTAAACATGAGTTTCAAACAGAGTAGTTAGCCAGATCACTTTGAAGCTTGTTAATAGCCACCAATTTATTTATAATTGATGTGTAGGTCAAATTGAGTAGGATTAAGATTGTTTATTGTCAGCGAACAGAGTAATTTGTGTGACCTAGGTCGACATTAATGCACAAATTAATTTATAATAATTTAGTTGATTTTAACTACATTTAATAATCTAAATAACTTCGTAAAAACCTCATTTTGCAAATCAATCGATTATTAATTATTATATGATGTGCTTATATGAAGTTGCTCATAATAATTAAAAATATATTGGGAACTTTAAATGTGCCGTGAGATAGCCTCATTAGAGGGCTTTTACATCTGCATTAATTCATAATTCAATCAAATAAAACGCCATCATATAAAATTTAATAAAGTTAAATTACATTGAAGATAATCTATAATCACACAATAATAGTAATAATAGTTGATTAGTATCTAATATAATTGAATTATGTTTAAGCAAAGTAATTATTAGTAGTAGTGGAATTAGATAATCTAAATCAAACAGAAACTAATCAACTCTATCTTATCATTAAACTATACTAAGTCAGAACATTATGCCTGACAGCTATAAATTACAATATATATTAGTCGAAAATCTGATCTAGAATGATAAAATGCAATTCTATTAAATTTCAGATAGGATGGGAATATTCTGAGAGCGTCCCTCAGTACACATTGTGAAAGAGAATTAGCCACTAGATGAAAAAGTTTAAAAACTAAAGAGATTTACAACATATGACTGATATTACATTAACAATTGGAAATGTGCTCAATGCAATAGGGTGGCTTTAGAAAACTTATTACTTTAGTGTCTCGGTTCAAAAGACACTTATCTAAGTATGAAACTAAATATCTTTAGTCTATTTAAAGTAGAATCGCGTAGTGTAATTTGCTATATGATTTATTACCAAAATTGCCGATATAAGCAATAACAGACTAGCCTCCAAGAGATGAGTAAGTTAATAGAAGAGAGAAAAAACTATAAATTGAGGGTGTTATTGAGGATAAAGAGGCAAAGTGGTGGAGAGAGTTAACGATGATGAGTGGTAGCTACAAAAGTAGGGGAAAAAATGACTTCAGAGGCAGCAGAATATGTCGTGGATGACTTCAAAAGTCAAAATAAAGGTGGGAAAAGCAATGGATGTAGACAGCAAATTAAAGATCCTAAGACTAGCATAATTTGACTTATGGCTGTAAATATTAAAGTTGTTACAACTCATAAATAATACACAAGCTTTGTGGGAATGGAATTGAATTGGAGAATAAATAAATATTAATTTTAATTTATATTGCTGGAATGGAATTGAATTTGTAGAACCAGTATTGTAGATGAATTGGATAAGAACGAGATGAAAAGGCCAACTATGAAATAAGTCAATTCAAAAGCAATATATGATGGTGATAGAGTTTATCAATTTTAAAGCATGAAATGGAGCTCAGCGTCCACATTCAAATCATCATTCAGCTATTGATATTATTCTTTTTCACATTTAATTAAATTAAACTATCATCTTCACTTTATATTGATTATTTTTTTTCACATCTT
The DNA here is from genome assembly GCA_000711775.1 of Oxytricha trifallax. Taxonomy (NCBI): domain Eukaryota; phylum Ciliophora; class Spirotrichea; order Sporadotrichida; family Oxytrichidae; genus Oxytricha; species Oxytricha trifallax. The sequence goes on from ARYC01002095.1 coordinate 70,592, forward strand.
TACTTAATCTGTCTATGAATTTAACAGCTACAGTAATTATATACATTAATTTCAACTTTCATCTATAAAACGATAATTTTAATTTATTTAATAAAGCAATTAATTAACTAACAACTTGCTTTATTTAACTCAGCTGATTGTATTGCTGCCTCTCATATTCCATTTCATTTCAATCTTAAATAATGAACTACCCTCCTAGAATATAGTCCGATACTTTTTCAATGTTAAATAGTTACCTTTATAGGCTGAAGAAGCAGTATTAGTATTTAAAATCAAGAAACAAGAATCAATATATGATAAATAATTAAATATATTAATTGTTTAGAAGTATTAAATAAATATGTCAGAATGTATTAAGTTGATTGATTGAGAGAGGAGGATAGTGAAATTATAAATTGAGGTTTGATGCAATACTGTTTCTTTAAATGTTTACATTGGTCAGTAGCTAATAATTTTCAACTTATTTATGCATTTAGTGAGGACTGACTGGGATAAAATGAAAAAACTCTGTCTGAGAAGTTGTTGAAAAATTATCTAGCTATTATTAGTCACAGAAATGAATATTAAATATATTTGAATATAATATAATTATTAAATCATGTTATTAGCATGTAATGTCATTGATCAAGATAAGTTAAGGTACATGCGATTAAATCTATTCAAACCAACTCCTATGTTGATATTTCCAGGTCTTCGTTTGAATCTCAGCAACTAGCAGATGTTTATACAAATCTGTTCATTTAATAACTAAGTTATCCTGCATTAAACTCTTAGAATCACTTGAATAAATAAAATCACAAGTATATATTATAATATGATTAAATGAGTACAGCTTGTGCTTATTAAGTAACTTTTCAGCCCATGATTTAGATTGAATCTTGTTGGCAGCTTCTTTCTTTCTCATCTTGTAACTACTCTTCATTCTCCTCCTTAGCACTGCCTTTGATGTGATTGTACTGAGCTTGGAAGGTCTTATTTTGACAATTGAGAATATTTACAGAGCATTATATTGATTTATTAAATGCTTTATATAAATATTTATTAAATTTTTATTAATTAAATGTACATATACTACACATACTACATAACTATTTAGTCTTGAAATGGAGTAAACGTGAATATAATTCAATTTGATTGTTTGACTCTGAGATGGATAGAAATGACCCTCCACAACTTGGCATATCTTAATGTAATTTTAAACTAATTTCATAGAATATGCATATACAATTTTATTTATAACTATATAGTTATAAATAAATACTATCAACTATTTATATAAATATATTGAATGATATCTTTGAGAAAGCAATTAAATTATCTCATCGATTTCCCTCGCATTTGTCATTACAGCGCCAATTATACAATTCTTGACCCTGCTCTATGGCTTCTTTGTAAAATCTCCTCCTTGTTGATCCTTCGCTCTTCTTCAGCAAGCGCGATCATTTTTATTCACTAAAGAAGTCCAATTAGAAAGTATTAATATATAGAGATATATAGAGTTGATGAAATTAAAGTTTTGAAATTTATTATCATAGATATATAATAAATGATTTAAATTAAGTGGTTATATTAGAGATATGAGAAATGCTTGAATCCTAATAGTTCCTTCAAATCAATTTAAGAGTTATCAACTGTATCCTGATTGACGCCAAATTGCAATATATCAACAACTATTTAACTAAGAAAGAAAATACAATTATAGACAAACCACCTTAACAAACCACAGAGTATACCTTAGCAGTCTCGCCTGGATCTCGAAATATTCCGCAGTTAGTTTATAAAATCAAACATTAATACATGTTTTTATTTGCACTTTTGCTTGATGTTTTGTAAAGTAGAAGTGTCACAGTTAGTATTAGCACGCAGAAACTGCCTATTTAGACACTTTGGTTGAAAACTGTGAGATCTTATATCTTTGAGGGTTTACTGATAGCCTTTTGCCTGCTGTTGATGCCCATATTTTGCCTGATTGAGTTAAGTCAAGAGTCAAGCACTATATGAATTCCCTTAGTAATAATTAATTATTTATTTATTTAATATTCAAAGTGATACCAATTTATTATCTTAAAGTGGTTTTATTTTAATTAACTTCATAACTATTTTATAAAAGAGTTTATGTTGAAAATGCTTTGCAAAACAAACGTATACGGTGTAATTTAAATATATGAATATATGAACAAATCCAATTCATTTTGCTGCTTTTGAATCAAGCAAGCTAGCAGTATTGATCATTTTACTAACAAAATTATAACTAGTCTTATTCCCAGTTTCTTTATTATTTAAATGAGCTTTATCATTAAAGAATTAATAATAATTATTGAGAAATTAGTCAATTATAAATATTTCACTTGGACATTACCATATTAATAAATCATTTATAAAATTCGATATAAAATACTAATTGAGAAAGAGCACATATACTCTTTTGATAAATCATCATTTAAGTATATCAGTCATTTTAAAATATATAATATTAACCTGTTATTCACATATTCATTTTATATTGAAATTTGTCATTGGAGATATTAAAATATCCATTAGCATTAATTTATTATGCCCTTATAACTCAGATTCAAATATATATGATTAAATTGCAAAGATAAATAACATACAAAATGCATTTCAAGCGCTAGATTTGGAACTTTAATGTAGAATTGACTCAGATATTTACATTTTCCTTGTTTTTATGAGGTAGATCAATGGAATTATTATTTATTTATTATTTGAGTACTTATTAATTGAGCAGTTTTCTAAATTTCGTAGATTAGTCTGCTTGACTCTGAATAGAAATGGAGGAGTAATCGACTGTGCAATTAACTTCAATTGGCTTTTAATAGCTTTTAAACTCAACAGACTCCATTTGAAATTGCTCTAATTCAATCATTTAATTGCCAATATAGATAAACAAATAATTAAAAATATTATTCTTATAATTCAATCCATTTAATACTCTCAAATAACTTGTATTTAAGCAGTGATAAAGCTCTAATTAGTATAATCATATTAAGTTCTTTATATATCAAAACATCAATTATCTTCCTATAATTTTGACACCTTCCCCGAATAATATTTAATAACTGCACTTAAATATATTTTTAATACTTAATTATGATTAAATAATGCTTTTGTTCCCCTTTAAATGGCCATCTAGTATAAATTATGATGATATGAACTTCAAAATGCTTATTCTTGAATAAGTAAATACAGCCCTATTTTTATATATTTGGTCATTTCTATTCGAATTCAACAAAATAATATAAAGCAAGGATACTTGACTTGAGCTCTACCACGATTTCGTTAAAAACAAAAGAAGTTATTACTATCAAAATCTATACTGTATCTTGCCTGTTGGTGAAGTAAAACTATATTTAATACCAGAAATGATATAATGCCTAACTTTTATATGGCAATATTAAAAAAAGAAAAAATTCTTTTTGAATTAGTATAAAATAATAATTTAAATTTGAATTCAAGCATATTATTATTAATGTTTGTTATTATTTTAATTACGGTGTACCAATATATATATTGTTTATGTAGGGCTTCCATCTCAAATCAACAATCAATCAAATATTTAATTTGAGTGTTTAAGATTTATAATATAATTAATCATACTTAAATTATATTACTAACAGCTATAAATAACGGCTTCCCTTAGACAGTAATCTAATTTAGGATGGTAAGAGATACACGACCAGTACTAGCGGAATGTAGCGGCAACAACAGTGGGCAAGAACTAACAACCAAGATTTCACGAGGCAATGAAACAGATGAAGAGGATAATGGAGGCATTGAAGTAAATGCGTTCTATAGCCACACCGTTACATGCGGCAACATCACATGGCTGTCATAAAATACCAGTGGCTTTTTATGGTCCATCAATAAAATAAATGAAGAAAAATAGAAGATTATAACAATTTGATTCATATAAATTAGAATACATTTCAGAAACAATGGAAAGAGATTATTAAAACAGCTTTATTATCTGTCCATTCACCCTCGTATACATAAAAAATAGCTTGTCAGAACCCCTTTTGCTTAGTCCTTGATCTCCGCACCTGAAGTGTCGATTTTGATCTACCACTACAATTTTGAATCTCTAAATTAAAATTTCAAGATATATTTTTTTATAACTTACATTTGTGTGATTTTAAATGCTCCATCATCATAGCAATTAAAAGTTTTCATTTTAATCTTAATCAAATTGTTATAATCTTTTATTTTTCTATTTATTAATCATAAATTATTAGGCCATCTCATGCAATACCTACAATATTTGTGACTATTTAGAAGTTGGGAAGATGGTGAAAGCATTTTTCAAGTAGTCTTTGTGCAATGTGAGCTAGAAGCGCAAGATGTGGCAACTGCATTAGAGCTGAGATTACTTGTATAACGCAATTATTGAAGGAGTAGTAGTGATAGATATGCTTAAATGCTGCCGATTCTTTCTAACGGTTGCTTACTGTTAGGTACTCACTCATACACTGGTGCTCTGGAGATAAAGGCAGTGCGAATGGATTAGAGATGTGTAAAAGCAACGTCTACAATAGAGGGGATTGCAAGAATCCTTAGTTTGGCGTCTGGCACTAAAAGCATCAAGACTGATTTCTTTCCACTATAAAAAACGGGAATTTGTCTAGGCATGCCAACGAATAAAGGGGAAGCACATTGACCACTACAGGAAAGACGCAGCTTAATACAGAAATTAGCATAAAATACATTAGTTTAAATCGTTATATTCACAAGAACATCAATGAGTTAAGCGAAAAATGTTCGATCAATACTATAGGGTGGTCCTTTAAATACTGTTGATCACATATATCTGCTCCTGTGATATATGTCTGAATCGGAGGTTCCATCTCCCTGCATCTTTTAATGGAGAATCGAGTGGTACCACTGGCCTCCTACAGTTGAAAATTTGCACATTACTTCATTTGCATTACTGTTTTTCTAGAAATGTCTGATGCAAAATGTCGCCTCATGATGAAAAATTTGATATTTAATTTAAGTGAAATCATGCTATCATAGTCTCAGCATGTAATAAAGTGAAATATGCAAGCCTATGTTCCTTGGCAGTTGGATAGAATGGTGCTGGAAGAATATCACTTAAAGAAATTATTGAGGGTTACGATTTGCTCTTCGAAAGGAAAATGGATAAGATTGATATAGAAGAAAAGTTTAAGTATGCAGATATTAATGGCAGTGGACTTATTGACTACTCTGACTTCGTCCTTGATTCTATGAATGGGAAAAATCTATTCAACAACGAGATATTACAACAGTCATTCAGAATATTCCATAAGCATAACAGTGGTTTCATTTCAACTGAAGAAATCAAGCATATTATTAGTTTAGGAATGATTATTTCAGAGAAAGCTGTCAAAATTATTGCTATGCAAGTTGAAATAATTGAAGATGGTCAAATTTTCTTCAAAGAATACAAAAATCATCAGTGGCAGAGTTCTTAGTCAAGCTTTGACCATTGATGAGGTTATTATAGGAATTTTCCAAGGATTACTGCTACCATGCATGTCAATGAAGGAGTGGTCAGATGTGGCTCTAAGTATGCACATTTGATTCCTCGACCTCCAAATATCCAGAAACTTCATTAAAGTCATCCATGATAGAGTCACTCTAACATTGGGAGATCATAAGTGACAACTCTATAGACTTATAAAGCCAATTCATGATATATTTATAATGATTATATAATTAATATAAATCCTTCAAAAAGTATAGTTTTTGGTCCAACTCCAAAATTCTTGGTCTCACCTTGAAGGATCCATGGCTCATGCCACAGTAAGCCAATAAATGCGAAAACTGACTCAGCCTAGTTTAAGAAGCTTCTCTATCAGATGATAACCTTTTTGGACTCATACCGTCATATATTAAGAGATTATCATGATACAGGCACATTTTATTTTTGATAAAGTAATGAAATTAAGAAATTTTTTTCTACCTATTTTTTAAATCTTAAAATTATATAATGAAGTATCTATATAGTTTTAGTTATTATAATAATTTTATTTGAAATCATTTAATAAATGTAACTTTAAAATATAAAGTTAAGCACAAAAGATACTTGCAATATTAATGATAAAAAGCAAATTTGTATTCAAGGGTTAAATGTTATAAAAATGTTTGAAATTACAATTACTGTTATAGCTTAATCAAATGCTTTAGAAAATAAAATTGATTATTAAATAAGTATGCTTTAATTAGATTACCCCTAAAAATGTCCTTAAAGTGTCAATATTTTGACAACTTTTTTTGAAGTCAATTTATCACACAAATTCAGAATGATCTTAGAGTGGCGTTATTAGCACGGGAAACGTTATTTTCGATGAGCTTGCTCTGAATACGATAAGAATTCTGCAGAAACGAGCAATCAAATCCCAAAACCCTTAACTGAGGTTTATAAGTGATTTATTTGTAGGGTATAGTTGGGGTCTTATGGGGAGTTAGTAAAATTAAATAGCGCTAATTTACAAAAATGAGGGATGGGGTGTACAATTCTGGAATTTTTTGAAATTCCAGCACCATTCTGGAATTCCAGATTGGTGAAAAACATTCCAGAATGGTGAAAATTGTTCCAGAAACAGAACTGGAATTCCAGAACTGTATCTGGAATTTTCAGAAAAATTTTATTTTGATGAATGTATAAGTAAGATGAAAATAAATAAATAATTTATTTTTTTAAGTATACCTAGTTTAACATTAAAGATATGTTTTAATAAAAATAAATATATACATTTATAGACATAATCGATAAAGTGCAAGATTTTATAGCAAAATTTAATAATAATACTATTTTTTCCATCTATTTTATGTGATTAATTAAAAACATATTTAAATATTATCAAATAAATTAACTATTTAAAATAATAATTAAGTATAATTTAATTTTTATGTTTTTGATTGCCAATTATAAGTTCTTAACAATCATGAAAAATAAAGATTATTATTTAAAAAAATTATAATCAATTAGGTTGTTAATTGAAATGTAATAATTCAACATTATTACTTCAATTATAGCAAACTGGCTTATTCCTTGATCAAACCCCAAAACCCCTTAGTGAGGTTTATAAGTGCTTTGATTAGTAGGGTAAAGTTGGGGTTTTATTAGGGTTAGTAGAGAAAACGCAAGTTTAATGAGACTTTAATATGTATTTAATGAGTATTAGTTTAATTATATCACACGAATTTTACTTGCTTGTCTTTGTTGTATCTCTTGAATCTCGCTTTCTTTAGTGGTTCGAGCATATCGTCTAAGGATTGTCTTGGATATGCTGGAGCTCTTACTATTATCTTCTCTACAATCTTCTTTATTTCTTAGCATACATCATCTTGTTTTATGTGCTTCTCAGCTAGATTTATTGATTATTTTTCATATTTTGTATTAATGTAAGTCATGCTTTCCATATCGCACTCTAAAATTATTGCAGCTATTGCCCAAACATCCCACTAAATAGAGCCATTAGTCCATTTCTCTCTGATTGGGAAGTAACCTGGAGTACCAAGAACCTTTGCTAAGGTTACAATCTCTTATCTTAAGGCTCTATTAAAATCGATTACAACTACTTCTAAAGGGCAAAGGTTTAGCATAACATTTTCAGGCTTCAAATCTCTATGAACGTATCCAAGCTCGTGAAGTTCCTAAACACCCTTTATCATATTAGATAGAATATCATTCAAGTCATCTGGGTATCTGTTTTAATATAGATAATCTCGGAGAGTCATTTCAAACTTTTTTAGCCTTAGTGCGATGAAACCAAACCCTAAAATAACACCATCTAGCTTGAGCAAATTCTTGCAATCTTTTTTCTAAGCCTCTCTAAGTACAATATATTCGTTAGCAAACTCATTTTGATACTGCTCGTTTTTAAGGAGATAGCTGAAAGGATATACCTTGTAGGCATAGTCATCAACCACTATGAGTTTTGCTTTAGCAGGTACGTTTATATGTAAGTAGTTTTCAATACAACTGCTAAGGTCTACTGCATTTAGTGCAGGAATATACATGGCTCTCTCTTAAAAGCATGCTAAAAAGACATTACCAGCAGGTTGATTCATTAATTCTATTCGCTTCTGCTTCTGCCTCGTTGTTCTTTTTAAGTCTCAAGATTATTAGATTTTCTTTTAGCGGGCACTAATTTCTAAGTCTCTTTATCTTAAATCAAGAACTCACTTAGGTGATGCTTCTGCATATGTTTCTTAACTTTAGCTGAGTGAGTATAAGACTTCTCACAAGTCGTGCACTAGTACCTGCCATCGACCTTATCATGCTTAAAATACACCTTAGCTTTCCCAGAGTGAACCTCTTTCATATGTCTCTTCAAACTGGAATCAGTAGAGAAAAAATTTTAGCAGTCTTAGCATTCAAAAGTTTTAATCCTTTAAATCTGAAGCTGTTCCTTTTCTTCCTCAACATCTTTTATTGATGTTTAAACTTCTATTTCAGCTTTCTCTTTCATGTTTTAAACCTATATAATAAAAACCTGTGCTTCAAATTCAAGAGCTCTTAGCTCTGCCTCCCTCTCAATATATATAACTTCTTGTTTCTTGGTTGAACCAAAGTTAAGCATTGATTGACCTGCTCCTAAAAGTGCCGCTCCACGACTCAAGTGGACCGCCATGTTTAAATTCAAATTTAAATTTCTATTATAAAGCTCTTAAACCTCTATAGCTATAGCTGGACTAAATAGGAGTTGCTACAGCATTAATGATGGTTTGATCTCAGCTCTAAGACTTCATATTTATACTCAGTTTATAACTATAATTTTTGTAATTTTGCACTTAATAATTTTGATTCTGGTACCAACTCAGATAAAGTTCAGATTGGTACTGGTACCAATTAAGTTTAGAACCAGATTGGAACTTTTCCATTAAAACCTCACTGAATTAAAACTAGGTACTAATTAAGATTTGGTACTATTAAATTGGTACCAATTAAACTTAAACGAATTTAGTACCGGTACTAATCAAATTTAAACAAATTTAGTACTAATTTAATGGAACTAAATTGATAAAAATGGAGCTCCATCTCTGAAGTTTGTTACAGCTTCTGCGAACCTTCTCCACGTATCCTTACAGGGTTAACCTCCTATAAGATGCCCACATTTAATAGTAAGATTTAAAGGATAGGATCCAGAAGTCTATAAATTAAAACTTGAAATTCATTAATAGGAAGAGGAACAAAGATGGAATCATTCAATGAACAAATGAAAAGGGTTGAGGCTCAAGAAATGATATCAAGATTCAGAAGCAAGGAGGATCTCTATCGATACCTTACTTAGCATGGTAAAATAAATTGATGTTAATCAACGATGTATACAGTTGGTCTATTCCTTCCAACGATGGAAGGTACTAAAATATCATTCTAAAAAGCAATACTCTGCGAGGAGAAGAAAGCATTTAAAAACAAAGAAATCAAACTGATTGAAATACCTAACTACCCAGAGATTTCAGTCACAAATCTCTACGAGGATGCAATGAAAGATGATGAAGTGTTATTTACCTTCCTAGCAAGAAGCAGCTCTCAAATAAGTTGCATGAAAGAAAATTCTTCTTTGGTGTTCTTGGTACAATCAAAGAGGATTATTTGAGAGAAATTATAGAAGAAGCTCATAAGAAACGCTACTCTATTTCTCCTGAAGATTAAAAGAAGCAAGGAATACTAATAAGCGAGACGTGGCTAGCAGAGCTTAAGAAGCATCCTAATCTCTCTAGTAAGCTTTGATTTATAACTTTTTAGGGAAACCTGGAACTGGTATATTTCTAATGAAAGAGAATGCAAAGGTTCACAGAGAGAAAGTCTCAAACCATTCATTAAGTTAGAAAAAGACTTTATAATGAAGTTTAAAAGTCTGATGAAATGAACATAGATGCTGGTGCTGGTACAAAGAGAAGAAACATGGGTCCTAGTAAAGCACCAGAGGAAGAAAAGAAAGAGAAGCCGAATCCATTTAAGAGTTCGTTTGATATGTGAAATAATTCATCCATTTAAGTCTAACACTTATTAATAAACATTCATTCTTCCTTTCCTTGCACATATCGTAGTCTAGTCATTACCCACTCTCTTGCAACTACTCTGTATTAAGTCTAGTGTGTCGATTGGTAGATAATGCATTAGGTGATACAGCAAGAGTTTCTTGTAGTGAGTCTTAATCTAACTCCAATAGAATTCGATTCCATTAAATTGAAGACTGTAAGGAACGTTATACACAGGAGTTATCTTTAATTCTTCATAAGCTTTCTTAGATTCCTTAGTCTTATGAAC